>JAKGSA010000646.1:179586-254695 GCA_033558755.1 Philaethria dido
TATATATATATATATATATATATATATTTCGTAGCGCAGAGGTACAAGCGTGCGACTGTAAGCGCGACAGATTGTGGGTTCGATTCCCACTCCAGGAAATGGAATTTTTCATTTCCAGGGTTTGGTAACAAGGCAAAGCGCGGCGTTGAGTTCGGCCACTCAGCACGCAATGCCTTAATTCGGTGGAAAGTGGGAAACGGAATGTAAGACAGTAGGTTCACAGGTAGGACAGGTAGGGATACAGCGTGAAGCTATGTATGTATGTATATATATATTTTTCTTATGTAGCCTCACGCTGTATCCCGCATATAGCAAGATAGGCAAAGGGAACCTGAGAACCGACGTGTTAAAACCGCTGTCCCCCACTTTCTGTCAAATTGGGGCATTGCGTACTGAGTGTCGAAATACAACGCCGCGCTTGGCCTTGTTACCAAAGCGAGGAAATAAAAATACTAAATATTCTATAATATTTATGTAAATATTTTGTCCTTGGAGTGGGAATCGAATCCACAATCACACACTAGTAGCTGTACCAGGACTGGCCTTACATAAAAATCATACATACTTACACACAGATCTACACAGATGCTAATAACATAATTAATTTGTAACAAGCCTATAAGAATTTCGACGCAGCCGGATATAGAACGCATGGCATAGTGTTCAGAGCGCTTGGACGGTTTCCAAGAGGCGTGGGTTCGAATTCCGCTGGGTTCAAATTTTTATACATTTTCTGAATATATTTTTCGTTTCCTAAATGTGATTAACACTTTAAAAAAACTTCAAAAATACTTGTATTATACAAAAAACTTACCAAAAACGTGCAAAGTAGGGAAAACGATATGAAATATGGGTACGCAAGTCGGGAACCACACGACTCTTCACCCTCAGATGGGTTTATACAGCCCACAGGTTCTCCTGGATGCTCATCATCATTGGGTGATAGTGCCATCATAATTTCTTGCCAAGCTTCACCTATGAAAATGAAGTAGAAATAGTAGGATCTAAAAAATGGTTACATTTTCATGTGTGTTAAGTGGCGGATCTCATCGCTGCCATTTGTATGACAAAGACCAGAGCGGTGAAATGAAAATAATTTACATATTTAAGTATAATGAATTCTCCGTGAATCGAACCCATAACTATTCGCTTTTACAGTTGAACGTGAAGTGGGAATCGAACTCACAACCATTCGCTTTTATAGTTGAATGCGGTCTGTCGGTCTGTGAGTTCGCTGGCCTCATGCTTTAAAAACAATACAAAAATCTCAATATACCTGTAGCAGATCTAAATAGTACCATCAAAGCGCCACCAAATGTTTGGAAATTGTTATTGGACGTTATAATATCGTCATCTTCCTGTATTTTACCAAATAGCTAGAAAAAATAATAAAAATATAAAATAAATGTATAATACACACACAAAAACATTTTGTTAATTTAAAGGAATAAAAGATGATATTTAATTAAATATTATTTCCATTTTAACACACACACACAATAATTTTGAAGGGTCGGCAACGCGTAAGTGATGCCCCTGGTGTTGCAAGCGTCCATAGGCCACGGTAACCACTTACCATCAGGTGGGCCGTGTGCCTTGTTGCCACCGTCGTGGTATAAAAAAAAAAAATATATTCTGCCAAACATCGTTAGATTACCAAAATGAAACATTAAACCAAAAAAATTAAAACTATCAAAACTATATATGCATTCCAAAAATATTTTACGTAGAAGAGCTATAAGTAAAGTTATACAATGATATAGGACTTCGATTGACTTTATGAAAGTACCAAGTAAATTTGTTTAAAAAATACAATACAGGTAGAGTCCTAAAATAGTGCAAAGTAGCGTTCTTATCCCGATTTTTTCTGTTATCTACATATTCATCTCACTTAATCTCCTCTGATTCTCTCCTTCTCTCCCTCTCTTTCTAATATAATTAAATCCCACCCACCTACATAAGGCACAGTCTAGATTGGCATTTAAAAGTCATAAGTAAGTTTTTAAATGTTTCCATCCCAGAACTTCTCCCTTCTTATATTAGTAAACCCAACTCACAAAGAGAATGGCCTGGAATTACCATGGACTTTAAGAAAATCCAAGTCTTCATTCTTTCTCTCTTTATATATCCATCTCACTCTTTTTATCTCCTTTCTTTCTCTTTTATACATAAGCCCAATGCACCTACATTCCAACAATAGTATATATGAAGAACAGTAGCGCCATAAATAGCGATGAATAAGGCAGAGTCTGAAACGGCTTTATGAAAATCTATAATAAAGTTATCTTTCTCTTTTTACACCTCAATTGTTCTCTGTCTATATATCTTTCTCACTTTTTTAAATATATCCATCTCACTCCATCTCTCTAATATAATTAAAACCAACTCACTTGCTTACCAACACTATAAAAGTATACAGTAACACTATAAAAAGCACTTTATAAAAGTACCACTCGTTATTCTTTCTCTTTCTTTTTAGAAATCCTTCTCGCTCTCTCTCTCTTTCTCTATCTCTCTCTCACACACAAACACCCATACACACTGTGTCACTTTCTAATATAAGTAATCTCAACTCACCTGCATCCCAACAACAGCATATATGAAGAACAGCAATACAATAAGTAGAGCTACATAAGGCAGCGCCTGGAATGACTTTATGAAAGTCCATAGTAAAGTTCTAATTCTTTCTCCACGTGATAGAAGTTTTATGAGACGCATCGCTCGGAAGAGTCGGAAGAATGTTATGTATTTTAGAAGAGATGAGGAACCCTGGAAGAAGAAAGTAAAATTGTATACTTTTCAATTTTTTTGGAATAGATTTGGGGTGGTTCAATTAGGTTTATTTAATAATAATTACATGTGTTTTTAGATTGACAGCTTATTTTTAGATAATAATTTAGTCAAAAAGAACGTAAAGGTAGCAATATATTATTAATAACTCAAAAAAAATTGAATATGATACTTACCTCCTTATTATGATCCGGTGAAATGACACACTGTAGAGTCTGTAAAGATATATTATATAAGCTTATTATATTGTAACTAGTATCCCCTTTGACGCGTTAATAACGCGTTGACTTTAGCAATGTATATGTCACTTTACATAAACAGGGATTTTAAACCATGGTAGTGTGTGTGACATTCATTTTGTTAATTTAAAATAATTTCTATGCATTATTTAAAAAAAAATGTTAGCATTCTGCACTCCTTCTCTATATAAACTATAAGTGTTATAGTATGCCCACTGAGAGAATATACAGGGAAACTGGGCTGATGAACATTGGGCAACTACACCGCTACACTACGTGCATGCTCGTTCGTAAGATTTTGGACAAAAAGATTCATACCGAAATTTCCTTTGAAACGAAAGGCCATCAAAACAAATACGTAACTAGACGTGCAAAAGACCTTGTCCTGCAAAGAACCCGTACGAAGTATGGAAGTGGAATTATTACCTCCCAAGGAGTAAATATTTACAATGGTTTGCCGCCGTCGGTTAAAAATTGTAAATCATTCGATAAGTTTAGGTCTAGGCTTTGCTCATGTATACGCGGCGATTATTCACTTCTAAAAAATGAGTAATCGTGGGGTGTATGTGTGTGGGGCTTGAATCTGCACTTAGAGATGATTAAGAGATTTGAGATTTATAATGTTAACTCTTTTGTTATTCGCTCTTGTCACTGCCTATTTGTTATGTTATATAATTTAATTTCTCATGTAAATGATTTGTCGAAATGAGAATAAAGTTCTTTAAACCGAAGTGTGCCAAGTTTTATGCTCCTCCGACCGCGTACTTTACGTAAAAAGGCATCCAAAGTTTTTGCTTCAACTATTTATATATAGATATTTTTAATCAACTTAAAGAGAAGGAGGTTCTCAATTCAACTGTACTTTTTATGTGTATAACACACACTTTTTATGTGTGTTTTAATAACTTGTCAATGAGTGAACCAATTTTGAAGATTCTATTCATTTAAATTTAGTTAAGATATGATGAGTATTTTTTTGATTCGTAATAATTTTACGTTTTAGTACATTTTAGTCGGTTTGCTCTTTTGTTGAAATTAAAGTATTTTTAATGAAAAATACTGATGTCACACTTATGACAAATGTGAGATAAAGAAGAACGGCAATATCCACAGCCACGTTTTGTAAGTACAATGTTTCCAAGAATAGGATTTGAACCCACTAACAAATTATCATAAATATACATAAAAATTTTCAAATTACGTACATCAGTTGGCTTATTTTCGTTGACCTGAGTGACTACTATGTCTATTATACTGCCCACTACCAGAATAAAATCAGTTGTGTTCCAAGCATCTCCGAAATAGTTCTGAAAAAAAATAACAAAATTAAATTAAAAAAAAATATAAGAAACTAAATTATTTTGTTGGCACCGAAGTCACCCTGGCAAGTAAGGTTAATGCTTAAATATTGCATTGTCATAGAATCAGGACTCGTGTGCAAATTTTCAAGTAAATTACATGGAAATAAATGGTTCAAAATAGTGTTGTGAAGGTTTTTGCAATTGGTACAGTATTAATTTTATAATTATTTTCATTTCCCGCTCTGTTAACTACTACCTATGTGTCTACTCAACACACAATTTATCTACTTCTAGCAAAAAATGGAGAGCAGAGGGTCTTTACACTATATTCTCTCTGTCTACCCTGCTATGTTATAAGTAAACAAGAAAAATTCAAAACACTAAATGACTTCATAAATTGGGACAAATTTTTCTTACCTTAAATCTGAATGCAGCAAGTTTAAATACAAATTCCAACATAAATACTGTAGTTAGCAGCATATTTAGGTAATCCAGCGCCTGAAAATTAAATAATGATATGTTATCAATTAAATACTTATTTTTATGTTGTTGTCCGTGCATTGTTCTGATGTATAATTTATATTACTGAAAAGTTTCATCGGAATCAATTCAGCAGTTTTTGCATAAGAGTAAGAGAAACTACGGTTGACCTTCGAGAACATAGTTTCAATGATACTGGAGGAAGGTCATATAAAAAGCATGAGAATCCCCGAAGGGCATGTATGAAGAGGTTAATGACTGTGGACGAGGCGAAACACCGCAGGACCGCAGCGTTCAGCTCTGTTCCCTCTGACTACGTCGCTAGGGATAAAACGTAAAGCTAAGGTAGTAAAATCTAGATAATTCAGAAACTTACCATTGAAATAAAAATATTAAATAGTACTATCATTAGTATTATCATTTCCTCGCTATGGTAACAAGATAAAGCGCGGCGTTGAGTTTCGACACTCAGCACGCAATACCTCAATTTTGCAGAATATGAGAAACGGAATTGTTAAAAGAGAACGGAGTGTCTTAACACTAGGTTCTCTGAATCCCTCTGCCTACCCTGCTATGTGCTGGATACAGCGGAAACTTACCCTCTTATATTCATATTTAGCATCATGATACTTCATCATGAGAGCAACAGTGTTAAGAACTATGAAGAAGAATATGAAGTACTCAAAACGCTGTGACGTCACAAACCACCATGTCTTGTATTGGATGCGACGTTTTGGAATGTATCTAAAAATTAAAAATATATTATTTAAACCATTTTGGTGTAGTAGATAGGATATGTGTAGTTTCGATATTCCCTTCAGGTTACTATGGTAGGTAGGCTGTGCCATTTTAGGGTCTTTCGGCAGATCAAACTTAGGAGCCTTATAAAACGTAAAACGAAGTATTTGCTAAACGAAGTATCCCGTCTCTACTGCATTAGATTCTATTTGACTATCCTACAATATAGGAATAGGTGTGAAACTGCCTATTTCATTTTACATAAAATTATCAAAATAGGTATCGATTTTAATCCAGAACGTGAAGCAAAAAATTTGAATCCCTTTTTACGAAAATTACGAGGACGTAGGAGCATAAATCTTGGCACCCTTATAGTTTATATAGAGAAGGAGTGTAGAATGCTAACATTTTTTTTTAATAATGCATAAAAAGTATATTAAATTAATAAAATAAATGTTACACACACTACCATGGTTTGACATCCATGTTTATATAAAGTGACATATACGTTACGGGGACACTAGTTTTGGTATATAATGATAAATATTAATAAATTTTCATAATTTTACTTTTATATTTAGGGATATAACTTTGATAAATATAAATATAATAATACAATATATTATGTATTATTTTAGTGGAATTATTTTACCTCCTCACTGGTTTCGCCTTCAAAGCAAATTCTATACAGTTCCTTTGATTTTTATCAAGTTCACAGTCTTTGAACTCCTGCTCTCCCTCCTTTTGGAACGTAACTATGACAAAACCTACGAATATGTTCACCTGAAAATTAATGTTATTACATATTATACTATAAAAACATATATTAACACTATCTATAATGTACTAAAAGATCTCAGCCTGTCTAGAACTACTATCAGTTAATTTCTAGCATGTATTTCGAAGGTGGCATTAGTAGAATCTTTTCAAATTTGGTTAAGCAGAAAGAGTAGCGCGGACAGTGTTTGTGAACGTTTATGCGCATTTTAAAGGGGCCCCTTAAACCTACACGTTGGGTCGTAAGTCCCAAACATTCTCCAAAACCCCTCTCTCTGTAACGCGATAGGCACCCGCACGGTGAATCCATTGTGTGCTGAGGAGTTCCACTACTTTAGACGTAGTGACTCGGATCGGATGGAAGAATGGAGTGTGTTGACAGTAAGGTCTTTCTGACTACTTTAATGTGCGGTGTAAAACAGGAAGCTCTTTTAATTTACATAAAAGACCACTTAAAATTCCTTCTTCTACTTCCTTTTTTTTATAAAATAGCATTCAAAAATATATAAGGCCATCGTGGCGCAGTGATACTATCTGACTATAAACGGAATTGGCCATAGGTTCTATTTCTACTCGAGAGAATTATCATATTTAAATTATTTTTATGTTTCCGCTCTGGTAAGAATGTTTCGATATTTGAAACTGGAGAACGGAGTGTATTAGCACTATGTTTCCCATGACTTCCCAGCTAAGCGAGAAAATGCAGAAAAATTCTTTGAAAGAGTAAAAACACACTCACCATAAAGAAAGCTATTACAATAATATAACTAATGTAGAAGAACGCAACGAGAGGCCTGGAATTCTCTATGGGTCCATGTCTCTCTTTGTTAGAGTCCATAGAAACTGACAACAACCTGAAATTAAATATAATAAAAATATTATATGACTGGAACTACATATATAGTACTTGGTTGATTATTGATTGTAATTGAAGATAACTGACTTCATTCCTTAAAAAAAATAAATTTTGAGCTTAAAAAAATTAAAATACTTTTTGATTATATTCAAATTATATATACATTAGGTACACTCTGAATACACTGCGAAGTAAACCGTGAAGCTGCTTTTATAATATGAAATTTATTAATTTATTAAATCCTATAGACTATATCTATCTCTTTTTCGTGACGTTTTTTCGTTACACCACTTTACAAATCACAATAACTCTAAAGTTTAACTTTAAATAACTTATATATAACTCACCCCGGCCACCCTTCAAAAGTCGACACAGTGAACAAAGTAAGCATGCCACTTAAAACATTATCAAAATGAAACTTGTTCCGCACCCATACTCGGTCTTCTATTTTTAATTCCCCATTCTCATATACGAGGTAGGATCCTCTGAAAATTTTGTATATTAATAAGGTCCTCGTAGCGCTGTGTAACAGTTGCAAATATGACGAGTTGTGAGTTCGATGTCTACTGGAGGTAATGATTACGTTTCAGGGGTCTTATAACAAAGGCGGCAAAGTCCATCTTACTAAGAAACGCGGTCCATCAAATTTCTTAAAATTCCAAGTTAGCCGATATAGCTTAGAAATAAAATATAGATTAAAATAAACTATATAGAAATTATACTTCACGACATACAATTACGCCTGTCGTGGCTCAGAGGCACAAGTGTGCGACTGTAAAGCGACAGGTTGTGGGTTCGATTTCCAGGTAATGAAATATTTTCATTTTCTGGGTTTGGTAACAAGGCAAAGCGCGGTGATGAGTTCCGCCACTCAACACGCAATGCCTCAATCTGGCGGAAAGTGGGGAACGAATTTGTAGAAAGAGAACGGAGTGTCTTAACACTAGATTCTCAGATTCCCTCTGCCTACCCTGCTATATGCAGGATACAACTAAAGTAAATATTTGTAAATTGCATTAGCTGGACTTTGCCACCTTTGTTATTACACCTTTGATTTAAAATATTTTCTTTTTTCTGATGAGGCGAAGCGTGACGTTATGTTGAGTTCCTTTTAAAACGTAATTTTTAGATTTCGCGTAAAAAGTGGAGAGCGGAATGTTTTGACATTTATATTATATAATAGAAATTAATGATAAAATCATTAATGATCAATAGAAATAGAATGATATAATAGAAATAGAATGATATAATAGAAATTAATGATCACTAATAATGTCAAATTATTGATACAAATAAAGTTAATAAATACCTTATTTTACTACCTTTGCTTTAGTGATTGGAAAAATGACAAATACATACAACTTATATATAATATATAGATAAATATTACTCCTGACCAGTTATTTTACATACATACAATTGTTTTTTTTAATTCATCTAGATTGAGATCGTCGTAGCGTATTGGAACAACATCTAACTGTAAACGTAATTGCTTATAGGTTTAAAGTTCACTCAAAGGATTATCATTCCTTCCAATCGCGGTGTTGAGCACCGCCACTAAACACGCAATGTCTCGATTTCAGACAGAAATCGCAGAGCAGAGTGCCTTAACACTTGATTCTCTCAAACTATCTTGCTATGAAAAAAAAAGTTATACTTATTTAAGTGAAAACTTACCGACATTCATCACTTGTCATTTTCGTCACATCGGTACATCTAAAGAATTTTCCCTGAAACCATACTCTATATAAATTTAAACCAATATATTAATATTAATTCATATTATACATAATATAATAAAATCACCTGACCTCGCCTCGGTTCAATAGGAAAGCTAAGCAAACAATTAAAACAGTATCATATTCACAACATCGCTATGCAAATACATTGACGTAAAGCAAGGGGCTAATAGTTTAGAGCAGGAGTTCCCAACCAGGAAGGGGCCTTCAAAAGAGGCCTAGAGGGGGACTCAAGGGAGGCCCCCTAAAGAACGTATTTTTTTTTAATCATTTAACACTAATTTGCTTTTAACAAAAAAAAGAAAACCGACTCCATCTAAAAGCCACTAAAATGTCATATTGTTACGAATAACCCAAAAACTTCTCGTCAGATCTTAATTAAATTTAAATGAGATTACATCAAAATGAGATCAAATCAAAATTTGTTTTCAAATTGTTCACCTAATAAAAAGTTACGCGATAACATACATAAAACAAATACACTGGAATTGAGTTCATACTCCACTTTTGAAGTTAGTAAAAATAAGTATTTTTAATTAAATGCATTTTTTTATATGTGAAAATAAAGGGGGCCATGAAAATATTATCTAAAATCAGAAAAGCCTCAACAAAACAAAGGTTGGAAAATCCTGACTTAGAAGAATATAACAGGTTTCTTAATTTAATTAAATATAAAAAAAAAGCTTTGAATACCTTAAACAATTGTATACCAACTACAGCGAACATAAATTGTAGCATGTGGTTTATAATCAAAATGTTCCCAATAGATTTAATAGAAGCGAACACACACTTAACCACATACTGTTAACACAAACGAACATAAACACAAACAAAAACACACACAAACATAATATGTTAAAACACAAAACAATTACGTTACCGAACGTGATCAAGGTATCCCAAATTGTGTGGTTGTGTACATGTTGCGTGACATTTTTGTGTAAAAAAACAGAAAGTGTTAAAATATGGGGGAGAAATAAAAAAAAACGGTGCCTACTTACATTGCGTTAGTTACTCAGTATAACAAAAAAAAAAATTCAAAAAATTCAAAAAATGCCAGTGTCCTGATCTGACTGTATAAAAACCAAACACATAAATATATCAAAAATGGATTCAAAAATGAATAAAAAAATAAACATTTTGTGTACCTCACTCCTAGATTTCGAGTGAAAATGTCCAGGTAGGGGGGCTTGATGCAAAAAAACACACGAAAGCTCATATTTTAAACACAAAAAAGGGGATATTTTCATTACAATGGCACACAACACCTTTGGGCTAAAACTTAGAAACTAGGGGTGAAACAAAAAAAAAACATGCTGTATAAGCCGTAAAATTTTGGTCTAAGCCAAGCGAAAATCTCAATGTTAGTACGTTCGTAACACGTAAGCACACAGAAACGAAATCAGATGATTTTTCGATTTAAATTAATATTTAAAAAAGAAAACGTTCTAGTGTATAAATAGCAAAAACTCTAAATACTTACTTTTAATATGTTACAAATGAAACCCAAAGGTGTCGTTGTAAGTATAACATGTGTATAATATGTTTTTGTATAATATCTATGTAATTGTATAATTCGTATGTATTTGTATAAAATCACCCTACCTTGAACATTTGCACCCCCATAACCGCAAACATGAATTGCAGAAGATTTGTCACCAATAAAATGTTGCCTATTGTTTTTATAGCAACAATCACGCACTGAACTACGTGCTAAAAACCGAAAATTACTATTACCAACTAATTCTAGTGTTAATCTATTCTATTCAATACTAGACTGTGGTGTGTTTAATAAAATAAATATTAGGTAAAATTATTATTATGAATCCTGTAATTTTTTGTATGTAATGTAAAGAAATAAATATATTTCTTCCATACATCAAAAACAACACTAGTTATAAATTGATAGTAAATAAAAAAATAAACCTTAAAGTATGATTTAGTATAATTTTTTTTATTAAAAAATGAACACCATGTATACAAAAATATATACATCATGTTTTTATACATAAAAATAAAATAAATAAATTTTATTAAAAACCACACAGTCATATGATATATAATTATATTACTGAATTAATACAATTATTGGCAATAGAAACTGACCTTAAGTCCTTTAGCTCTGTTGATGGCTCTCAGAGGACGTAACACTCTGAACACTCTCAATATCTTTATGAAGGACACGTTGCTTGATCTATTTTGATAAAATTAATTCATTATAATAGATATTGCCGCATCAGCAACGCATATGTCAATTTATATATTTTTTTTAATATTTAATATATTTCTAATTTTATGTAAATAATTTATTATTATAAAAATGACTTTTGTACTATTTTTCTATATATATATATATATATACTTCAAGTATCCAAGGACTTGATTTTTCTTCACCTGTCAATGTTCCGAGTGGGAATCGAACCCACAACAATTGCCTATCACACACTGTTCCACTGCGTCACTATATACTAATTATATTTAAAACTAAAACTATTAGAAGAATATGAGGCCATCGTGGCGGAGAGAGACAGCATTTGACTGTGAACATAATTAATCATGGATTCGAATCCCACTCGAGAAAATTATCATATTTATACGTACACACATACATAGCTTCACGCTGTATCCCGCATATAGCAGGGTAAGCAGAGGGAACCTAGTGTTAAGACACTCCATTCCCCACTTTCCGCCGAATTGAGGCATTGCGTGCTGAGTGGCGGAACTCAACGCCGAGCTTTGTCTTGTTACCAAGCCCAGTAAATGAAAAATTCCATTTCCTGGAGTGGGAATCGAACCCACAACCAAACGCGTTAAAACATATTTATATTGTTTTCATTTCTTTAATGTCTCTAACATGTCTCGAATTCAGGACACACGTGAATAACGGAGTGTCTTAACACTATAATAATAAAAAAAAAGTTAAATTAAGGTTTTACTCACCCGCTAGCAGATATAAGAGAAACGATAACAACCAGTAAATCTAACAAATTAAACGCCGATCTGCAAAAAGCGTCCTTGTGCAATATGAAGCCGTACGTAACTAACTTCAGTAGCAACTCGATTGTGAACACCGTTGTGAAGAAGTAATCGATTTTGCGGAGTGTCTGCAATTATGAGATAAAAATATATTTTAAATATACAGTGGGTAAAAAAAGTATTTGCACACCTAATTTATTTCATATTACACCTAGAAAAAAACAGAATTATTTCAGTTAATTATTACATTTAATAGCTTAATCTATATATATTTTGAATCGGTTAACAAAAATAATTAGAAAATAACAATGAAAAAATGAGACGGTAAAGACGTATATTTTAAAGTCAAATAAGTATTTGCACGCAAACCATTCCCGCCAATTTGTGACATCTTGATTGTGATTGGCAGTTCATATCTATATATATATATTCCGTGAAACTTCACGCTGTATCCCGCATGTAGCGGGGTAAGCACAGGGAACCAGAGAACCTAGTGTTAAGACACTCCATTCTCTTTCAACAATTCCGTTCTCCACTTTCCGCCGAATTGAGGCATTGCGTGTTGAGTGGCGGAACTCAACGCCGCGCTTTGCCTGGTTACCAAACCAAAGAAATGAAAATACTAAATTTTACATTTCCTGGAGTGGGAATCGAACGCTTGAGGCACGCTTGTGCCTCTGCGCCACGACAGACGTTATGAAAATAAAAATCCCTTAATATATTTACCTCGCTCCAAGCTTCACTAGCTTTACTTCCAACAGGGTCCTCCATCGCCAACATTAGAGAAGACGCCAGAATGCACAGCAAGATCATGTTCTTAAACCACGAGTTGTTTTGTGTCTTGTAACATGTTACTCTGAACCTGTTATTGAAAATTTATATCAAATTTTACGTACTTAGTGAATATTTCTTATATTATTAATTTTATGTAAGATTAGGTAGTTATCGTTATATTTTGGCTAAATTACAAAAAATCATTGTATATTGACACAACAAGCACTAAACTCTCAACTCGTGTGGAATGGAGAGAACGGAGTGTCTTAACACTAGGTTCTCTAACTACCCTATGCGAGATAAGCCGAGCAGCTACTTTTATTTTAATTCTACCATATATTTTTTATCTTCACGCTGTATTCCTCACAGCGTAGGCAGTGGAAACCTTTTCTTATTGTTTCACCGTCATATTTTATTGCTCTGTAACAAGTTGTTTTAGAATCGTTCGTGTATTACAATAAAGGACTTCATCTAAATCAGCAGCAAGTTATTTTTATTAACCTTCCTAATCAATCTTTCAGTAGGAGCTCAAGAAAGGTGGGAGAACTAAAAAAAAAGGATGACCTTTTTTTTCAAAAACAAAATTTAATATTGAAGTTGTTAAGCAACATAATATTCCATCATCCATTCATGCCGGTTTATCTCTATGTTCCCTAAATATACCGGCTACCCTAAGTATACCGGCTTTTCTAAGTATACCGGCTTCCCTAAGTACACCGATTTCCCTAAGTATACTGGCTTCACTAAATCTACCGGCTTACCTTTTCAAAATTTCCAGCCCCCGCCACTGATACACAAAGTACAAAATTACACATTTCACTTTCACTTACCAGTTAGTCTTAGAGAATACGAAGAAGCTAGTTCCATCCGGAATAGGCTTCTCTTGTGTTTTGATTTCCACTTCGGACAAACGTCGTGGTCTCGCTGATATTGTTGGTTGGCGTTTTGGAGGTGATGGTTCTTTCTTTATATCACCTGTAATTGTTTTATTTTATTGGATTTACTAATTTGCATTCAGTAAGAGTTTGTCTAGAATAGATAAATATTGAAGCTATCATGTTAAAAAACATTAGTCCCGATTATTTTCTTGAACTAATTCTTCTCAAGCCTGAGGCATTCACATTAATGAACCGGTGGTAATTTTTTTTTTTTACCTTCACGCTGTATCCCTCATAGAGCGTAGGCGGAGGTAACCAGAGAACCTAGTGTTAAGACACTCCATTCTCAATTGAGGCATTGCGTATTGAGTGGCGGAACTCAACGCCACGCTTTGCCTTGTTACCAAACCCAAGAAGTGAAAATACTAAATTTTACATTTCCTGGAGTGGGAATCGAACCCACAACCTGTCGCGTTTACAGTCGCACGCTTGTGCCTCTGCGCCAGGACAGGCGCAAGGCAGGCAGGTAAATTATTTAACGTTGAAACAAAGAAGTTTGTTTATCATTTTATATTTATCAGTGGGATTACGTCTGATTGTAACCATGATTGGTTATGAGGTCATTTCCACTCGGGGCACATACTTATATTTAAATAATTTTATTTTTTATAGCGCAGCGTTTAGTTCCATCACTCAACATGCGATATTTTGGTTAGAAAGCGGAGAACCGAGTGTCTCGACACTAGCTTCTCTCTGACTTCTCTACTATGTAGGAAAAATCAGGAATTTGGAAAAAGGGAATACCTAAAAACTTACCATTTTGTTTCTTATCTTCAGGTACTAATGCATTATTTACGTTGTCACCTTCCTCTTGTTCCGCTTCTCCTTCTACATCCTCTTCTGAACCAGTTTCTTCGTATTCATGTTCAGATCTGTTTATATATTTTTATTATTAGTTTTAATTAATATGAAACGAACTTTTGGAACTTTTTGAGCTTTTCTTGAAATAAAGTTTAGTTTTCTTTGTACTAGTTTTTTTCTTTGTGCCTGATACTTAAAAGAAACTAATAAAGCTTAGTGTCTCTGTATTCCCTAAGATAACCCAGTTTGTGTAGTTAATTACATACAATATTGTTATAACTACAACATTATATTTGTAATTTTATTTTTATTTTTTTTAGTTTCACGTTGTCCCACATATAGCAGGGTAGGCAAAGAGAACCTGAGAATCTAATATTAAGACACTCCGTTCCCCACTTTCCGCCGAATTGAGGCATTACGTGCTGAGGAGCGGCGGAACTCAACACCGTGCTTTGCCATGTTACATCATCGTTGTGATTTGTATTATGAGGTTTGTAAAATATTTATAAAATTCTTGTACAGTTATCTTAAACATCCCCAGAATTTTGGTTACAAAAATATTTTTATACATATACCATATACGTATTCAAGAGTAGATACGTAATGTTAGCAAAACCCAAAACCCAACCTACGTAAACGCCTAACAAACATTCATCCTCCCAAACTTTCTAATTTATACTATTGAAATTTAGTATGAACTGTTACCTTGCGACCCTCTTGTATGATTTATACTTTTGGCTGCATGTAAAAAAGATATGATACGCATTAGCTTTATGACGACTTCAATTATCTGACATAATTTAATACGAACTGACAGATAAAAGGATGAGGCTTAAAAATCGTTGCGTTCAAAATTTCATCTGTAACTTTAACAGCTATGTAATAATATAAATTTATTTTTTAATATTCTATCATACCCTTCGCTGGAGTAACCTTCTTCTTCGTTCACAAATTCATCATCCGTCCCTCCTCTTTCTTCGTCTAATTGGGGATTACCAACTTCTGGGTTATCTGCATCCTGAAACAAAAATCACCGTAGAGAAGAATTAGTAATCCGTAGATTCATCTTACGAGTGCCTATCATGTTGCAGAGGAGCTCAGGGCAGTATCTGAGACTTGCGACACAAGAGTTGGCTTGAGACTCTCCTTTAAAATATATGCTTTTACTCGTTTTCACTGTCCAAGATGAACTTATTCGATAATCAACATTATATGATAAATATATAAGTATATTTTATGTCTAGTTTTGAATACTGGAGAAAAGAAGAAAAAATATTTAAAAAAAAAAACAGTAAACAGTACAAAGCACTCTGAAAGCCAAACAAGCCAAATAAAAGTATATTCATGTATACATATAATTCTTTCCATTGGTTAAATAGCTATGAACCTAAGATTCAAACGTCAACCCTATATTATCTATCAATTGTAATCAAGTCTCAAAGAACTCACCCATTTTGAGGATTTGATACAAGAAAATATTGGAATTGCTAACAAACCTCCTTCTCTTTCGTGATCTCCTCATCCATTTCCTCTGCATCACCGAGATTGTCCACAGCAATAGCCAAGAACACGTTCAGTAGAATATCTTATTAGAATATGTAAGGATTATTGTTCTAAATAAACAGTAGGTAAAGTGGGTAAGAGTGTTTTAACACTACGTTCCCCCTGCTTACCCTGTTATATGCGGGATACAGTGTGAAGCTATGTATGTATGTATGTATGTATGTAATCAGTAGGTAGAAATTAAGTTTTAAGCTTTATCTTAGTAGTAAGTGAGAACCTAGTGTCAAGACACTCCGTCGTTTTGTGAAAAAAATAAAGATATAAAGAGACTCTAGAAGAGTATCTAGAATATTTAATACTTTCTTTCTGACTCTACCTCTTTCAAAATGAGAGAACGGGGCACCAAATAATATGGTTATTTCATACTTCTATCTATGTCCACGGATTTTTAAAATAAATAACACACTATAAAAATATATTGACATTGAGAAATATTCTTAGTTAAAATTTATGTATTATGTCAATATTCTACATCTTGACAATATAGGCTATACTTAGGATTAAAAAAAGCATTTTTTAGAAAAAAATAAAAAAATCGCGGGAATCGAACCCACACTTTTTGGACTCTCGCTCTCGCTTCACTAATCTATACAATCTAGAACTACATCGAAATTATCATACGCTTGTTACAGCTTATTTTTTTATTTTATGTTTCTATTTATAAAAAAGGATACAATTACCACAAATGAATATAACAATAAAATATAAGGAAGCAAGCATGCCCGGCGTCCCGACGCCGCCGTACGCGTTGATGCCGTGGTACATAACCACGTTCCAGTC
Source organism: Philaethria dido (assembly GCA_033558755.1). Lineage (NCBI taxonomy): Eukaryota > Metazoa > Arthropoda > Insecta > Lepidoptera > Nymphalidae > Philaethria > Philaethria dido. Next base: position 196,339 of record JAKGSA010000646.1, read on the forward strand.
TTCACCTGTCAATATCTGGGGAAATATATATATTTTTAATTTGTATGCAGTTTTATGATTATGGTCTGAATTTTAGAATTATTTTTTTTTTTTTATGGATAACGGATGGCAAACGAGCAGAAGGACCACCTGATGGTAAGTGGTTACCTTCGCCCATGAACATCTACAACACAAGAGATGTACTAGATGCGTTGCCAACCTAGAGGATACTGATGGAAGGGGAGGATAATGCAGTAGTTCGCTATCGGAACAACCACATTCTGGGGAAAGGATGGGGTGGGATAGGGGAAAATCTGGCTTACATGCCATCGAACCGGAACACATCATAAGATATTTGGCGGTTCGACTTTGACATGATAGTGGTCGCGAGCCAGACGGAGGACGAACCTCCTACCACCAAAAAAAATTTTAGATATTTTTGGTATAGAATAGTAGTCAGTCAGTAAGAACCTATTGCCAAGTTCATACAGTAGATATATTCCGCATTGTGTATCGATAACGGTCAACACCGCACTTTCTCTTAGAAAAGCAAGAAAATACCTATAAGGATGAAAAAACTGTTTGTATAAATAAGTACACAAAATACTTAATTTTCCTAAAAAAATTAAATTTTCTGTTTGGACTATCTGGTTAGATAAATTACTGTACGCGTTCTGCATAAATGACGTCGCATTGCCTAATAAGGAAGTACTAAAAAAATTACATAAATACATACCAGACAAACAAAAATTAAAAGAAAATGATAATATCTCTAAGTTATTTTGCCTCTAAAAAAAAATATTTTTTAATATTTAACTTAAGCATAAAAATATCAATTATCATAACAATAACACTTAAAAGTCATTACCTGAAACATAGTCAACACAGCCTGCCAGAAAGAGTCAAAATTATGCCTCTCCTTCTCAATCTCGCCCGCATAATCAAATCTTCCTCCAAACACTTGCATGCCCAACAGCGCGAAGATCATAATGAAGAGAAACAACAAGAGAAGAAGGGAGAAGATGGACTGGATAGAGTTAAGTAGAGACGCTACCAAGTTGGAAAGAGATCGCCAGTATCTGGAAATTTTTACAATATTTTTTGTTACGGTGGCAATGGTGGCGTAGTTAAACAGCGTCTGATGAGGTAAACAAGATTACGTAGAGGACGTAGGTTCAATTCCTGTTGACTGTTTTGACGTGGCTCACAATAATATTACAAGGTTTTATTGAATTTGTAGTTAGATACAGATTAAACTAAAAAAGGATATAAAGAAATTCCTGTCGTGGCGCAGAGGCACAAGCGTGCGACTGTAAACGCGACAGGTTGTGGGTTCGATTCCCACTCCAGGAAATGTAAAATTTAGTATTTCTTGGGTTTGGTAACAATGCAAAGCGCGGCGTTGAGTTCCGCCACTCAACCCGCAATGCCTCAATTCGGCGGAAAGTGGGGAACGGAATTGTTGAAAGAGAATGGAGTGTCTTAACAACCCCGTATCTTAACCCCGCTATATGCGGCGTACAGCGTGAAGTTAAAAAAAAAATCTAATAACTTTTTAGGAAACGTAACGTACGTTTTTTAACGTACGAATTTGAGACATTGGATGACACATGGCAGAAATGAACGAAGTCCTTTAAGTAACCAAAGCAAAAGAATGAAAATAATTTATAACGTATAAGGGAATACATAGCCAATAACAATAACAGTCACTTGTCGTCCTACTGCACGTCGATGGCCTCTTATTAATTATTTCTATCTTAAGTGCTTAAAATTTTAAAAATATTAATAATTTTAACTTACTTAGTAACTTTGAAAACTCGTAACAATCTCACACAACGCAACACAGATATACCCAATTGTGGTATTGTATCACTCAGTATCAACGCTAGTTCCAGTATGGAGCAGACCATCACGAAACAATCGAAGCGATTGAATAGAGACACGAAGTAGCCCTGGAAGAAATATAAAATTATAATTATAGATTTTTCTTAATAGTTTCACGCTTTTCCATGAATCATGGCAGATAGAACATAGTGTTAAGTTACTCTGTCCTTCACTTTCTGCTCGATATTGCGTTTGAATTCACGGAACTCATCGCCGTACCTTATCATTCTAAAGCGGGGAAATGAAAAATAATTATCTTATATCTATATATTCTTTATTTAAGTAGGCTATTACAAGCACTTTCGAATCGTCAATTTTCAAAGGTGTCAGTCGTGTCAGTCCTAACGGAAGCTACCGAAGCTACCGGAAGGCAGTTCTACTGAGAATTTAAATATAATCATACGTCTAAGTTTGAATTTTCGGCAATTTAAATATCAATTTTTAATTTTCACGCATTAAGTGGAAAACATAGTGTTAACACTGGTTTTTTTCTGACTGCTATATGAAAAAGAATAAAATTAAATAAATATGAAGTGATAACGTTAATTTGCAAAAATGCTTATAAATACAGATTTAAAATCATTTACTTGAAATCCCAACGCATACATCTTGACCAGCATCTCCATAGTAAACAACACTACGAACAAATTGTTTGCGTGGTTCTGGAACCGATCTAACCACAGATCTTGGCTGAAAAGAAGAACATTAATTACATAATTTCCTGTATGGAAATAATATATTTCATTTTATTTTATTTTTCAGTAGGGGGCGACCTCGGTTGACCTTCGAGAACACAGTATCAATGATACTGAAGGAAGGTCACGTAAATAGCATGAGGACCTCCCGCAGGGCATGCATGAAGAGGTTAATGACTGTGGACGAGGCGAAAGAGGTATGCAGGAACCGTAGCGATTGGCGCTCCGGAACTCTGACTACCCCGATAGGCTAGCGTGAAGTTAGGTAGGTAGGTTTATTTTTCAGCTTCATGCTTTTTCCTATAGTTAGAGAGAATCTATTACCAAGACACTCCGTTCTCTATTTTTCTCCCAAAATCTTAGGAAATGGATATAGCTTAAAGATTCATGTCTTCTTCTGGGGATCAAATCCAAACAATATGTAAAATAAACAAAAATAGGTTTTAACTATAACCCTTTTTAAGAATTAGGTATCTACATTCGTGAAGATAAAATTTTGGATCCCTTTTTACGAAAATTACGCGGACGGAGGAGCATGAAACTTGGTACACTTATAGCTTATATAACGAAAGAGTGCAGAATGATTATGTTTTCTAAATATAATCCATAAAAATACGTTAAATTATAATAATAAAATAAACGTTACACACACTACCATGGTTTGACATCCATGTTTATATAGTGACATATACGTCACTACGAAATGCGTTATTAACGCATTAACGGGGACACTAGTGTGAAGAAATTTAAAGTAAAACAAAGGCGAGAGAGGTGTCACTAAGATCTCATGGTACTTACTTATAATGTTCCGATGCTAGTACTGAGGTATTGAGAAAGACAAGCACAATGATCGTCCAATAGAAAGCTTGTTTTTTTTTTGTCGAAATCTTTTAGTAGATTATAGAGAGATTACGCTGTTATACCACTCGTGTCTATTATCTCGGTTTATTTTCTTTGAAATCTTCTATATATACATATACACAGCTATTATTACTATAAATACCTTGAGACAAATAGCTATATATTATGGCCCATCAATTCCACTAAGTAGGTACTTATTGTATATTTGAATCACGTTATAGTGTCATTATTTGGCAACAGAACACCTGACTCTAACCATTGAATCATTGTGGAAACGTTGAAAGAATATTTACTTATAGTTTTTTCATATGCCTGTCGTGGTGCAGAGGCACAATCGTGCGATTGTACGCGCGACAGGTTGTGGGTACGATTCCCTCCTCAGGAAATGTAGTATTTTCATTTCCTGGGGTTGGCAACAAGGATAAGTGCGGCGTTGAGTTCCGACACTCAGTACGCAATGCCTCAATTCGGTGGACAGTGGGGAACGGAGTGTCTTAACAGGTTCTCAAGTTCCCTCTGCCTAATTTGCTATATGAGGGATACAGCGTGAAGCTAAAAAAAAGTTTTTCCACACATTTTCACTATTTTGTGTGGGATTGGCCTTAACACGTGATGTCGCGAATTTCAGCGGAAAGCAGAACGGAGTGTCTTGTCACTAGGTTCATATTAACTGCCCTGATATGCGAGATAAAGCCGAAAACTGTTTTTTTATTATTGTTATGTGTACGCGTAGACAAAAAAAATATTAGGCAGAACTAAGTGTCTCTACCACTCAATACACAGTGCTTCGAATGGTGGTCTTATTGTGGTGAATCTATGGCCTCAATTTGTATTTGAAAAATCTTAACTGAAAGGACAATATTGGGTATTTTGAAAATAATTCAAACCTATAATTATCACAAGCAGCCGAGTGTTACGAAAGTCAAATATACACAAGAGAGAGAGAGAGAGAGAGAGAGAGAGAGAGAGAGATGGTGAATATTATTTTCAGTCATATTTATGTTCTTTTGCAGCTTTACATTATTTTGTACGTTTTAATGTAGGCAAAGAGAGTCTGCAGTCTCCTCTTTTCACCAGAAGTCGAGACATTTGACTTTGTAGTGGGGAAATTAAAATTATTTAAATACAATCCCGAGGCTTCAAGCCCACCACCATAGTAACCTTAGTAGTATATATACCATACATACATAGCTTCACACTGTACCCCGCATATAGCAGGGTAGGCAGAGGGAATCTAGTGTTAAAACACTCCGTTCCCCACTTTCCGCCGAATTGACGCATTGCGCGCTGAGTGGCGGAACTCTTCGCCGCGCTTTGCCTTCTTACCAAACCCAGGAAATGAAAAATTCCATTTCCTGGAGTGGGAATCGAACCCACAACCTGCCGCGTTTACAGTCGCAGGCTTGTGCCTCTGCGCCACGACAGGCGTATAACCATAATACTGATTACAATTAGACACAGTGTCACTGAACCAAAATAGATTTTTCTAAATTATAAATTTCATACAATCGCTTAAAATCTTTTAACGCCAACCACCAATCTTTACCCACCTTAAATTTGTTAAACGGGTCAAGTCCGTTTATTTCTAATTCTATAAGACAATGTGACAAATATTTTATATGTATAATACAGCTAATAACGATTACAAGGTTTTCTATTGTTGTTATACCAAGTTTTATAACGCAAATTTATATATCCAGTGGGATTAGCGTCATCTATCTACATCTAGCGCGGCGTTGAGTTCCGCCACTCAACACGCAATGCCTCATTTTGGCGGAAAATGGGGAACGGAAATGTTGAAAGAGAATGGAGTGTCTTAACACTAGGTTCTCTGGTTCCCTCTGCCTACCCTGCTATATGCGGGATACAGCGTGAAGTTAAAAAAAAATAAATAAAAATATACATCTATATATAAATACGTGAAGCAAAAACTTTGTATCCCTTTTTACGGAAATTACGCGGACGGAGGAGCATGAAACTTGGCACACTTATAGGTTATATAGCGAAGGAGTGCATAATGATAATATCTTTTTAAAATAATGCATAAAAATATATTAAATTAAATAAAATATATATCTCACACACAACTATGGTTTGACATCGATTATATAAAATTTATCCACCTTCCGGTCCCAAATCGAACAAAATACTGTTTAGCGTAACAGGATAGGCAACCTAGTGTCAGTGTGTTAATGTAAGACACTCCCTTCTCCGCTTTTCGCTCGAATTAGAATTATAATATAGGTAGGACTGACAATACTGACGTCTTTATGATAATTGACGACTCAGAAGCGCTTGTAATAGCCTACTTGAATAAAGATTTTTGTTGGCTTCACGCTGTGTCCCGCATATAGCAGGGTAGGCAGGGGGAACCTGAGAACCTAGTGTTAAGACACTCTGTTCCCCATTTGATATATATTGAAGAATATTTTGATTATATATTTTGTGGCGGAGCTTAACGCCATACAAAACTAGTACAGACTTATTTGTTTTATGGTAATCAGACATTTATGAGCACATACATATATTTAAAATATTTACCCTCGATGGCAATCGAACCCAGAACCACCAGACAGTCAATCAGTAACTAATAGACCATCAGGTCAGATACTTAATGGATAAAATGTTAATAAATAACATGAAGTCCTCGTTTAGATAAAAGTTATTCCTTGACCCACTAACATGTCCCTGTATGATAACTTATAGTGTTTTGTTACGTGCCAATCTCACGTTATATTTAAACTAGTTGTTACCCCTGACTTTGCTTATCGACTATAAAATCCCCTTTTTCCTGTTTTCTTTTTAGCTTCACGCTGTATCTCGCATATAGCACGGTAGGCAGAGGGAACCTGAGAACCTAGTGTTAAGATACTCCGTTCCCCACTTTCCGCCGAATTGAGGCATTGCGTGCTGAGTTTCAGAACGCAACGCCGCGGTTATCCTTGTTACCAAACCTAGGAAATAAAAATAGTAAACTTTTACATTTCCTGCAGACCCACATCAAACCCACAACCTGTCGCGTTTACCGTCGCACGCTTGTACCTCTGCGCCACGACAGGTCCATCCATAGAAATCCATAATGCCTATTGATAATTTAAAAAAAATGTATACAAACTTATCAACCTATTCACGCCTGGTTACATTAAAACATATATTATTTCAATATTTTATTATATAATTCGCGAATACTAAAAATTTATTTAATGTTTGTCTCGTCATAGATTTACAAGCACAACATATAAATAAAATTTATTCCCAGAGCTAATATACATGTCACTTTATTTTACGATTATTGGGTACTTAGGTGTAGACACCTAATCTAGATCTTAGAAGATCTAAGAAGAATCTTTTGAAACTGTCCAGATATCCTACGATTATTAAGAGCTAATATATTTTTAACGCCTGTCGTGGCACAGAGGCATGAGCGTGCGACTGTAAACGCGACAGGTTATAGGTTCGATTCCCACTCCAGGAAATGTAAAAGTTTAGTACTTTAATTTACTAGGTTTGGTAACAAGGCAAAGCGCGGCTTTGAGTTCCGCCATTCAGCACGCAATGCGTCAATTCGGCGGATAGTGGGGGACGAAGTGTCTTAACACTAGGTTCTCAGGTTCCCTCTGTCTAGTGACGTCAGTAGGTCGTGTCGGACTGTAATATGCGTTTGGTTGCGGATTGAGCGTCGCTTCATAAGTGTCAAAAATATAAATATAATAATTTTCTCTATAATATATCTAAAACATAAAAATATGTTTAAATATGTTTAAAACTTAATAAATTTCTTTAAAATATATTTAAAACGTAATATATTGCCGCCTGACGGTTTTTTCCACATGCCATTGTATTCAGACACAGGCTAGTGTCAGACACTTCGTTCTCCACTTTCAGTCCGCCACAGAAATATAGCGCGTTAGCGGAATTAAATGCTCGTTTTGTCTAACCAGAGCAAAAAAAATGAAAATAATTTAAATATAATCATTCTCCCGAATGGGAATTGAACCCATAGTTATTTGAGCTGACATTTAGACTCTAGATAGCCTCAGGCATGATTTAATCGAATTAATAACTTTCAGGTACAACGTATTTAAATAGCATAAAAAACAGATATTGCAGACAAAACGTAAATTTAAATTGCCCTTAAAAATATGCATAATCGATATATCAACTTATTCACGCCCACAGACAGAACTTACCCGATAGTAACAATGGTGAAATCGAGACTGTTCCAAGTGTTCCTCAGATAAGCGCCGGGGTGGAACAAGAATCCATACGCGATGATCTTCATAACGCACTCCGCCGTGAATATAGCCATAAATATCCATTCCACTTTTTCCTATAAAAATAATATATACACATAAATTGATTAAATATATTTTTTTAGATTCACGCTTTACCTCGCATTGGAGGGTAGGCAGAGAAAACCAATGTCAGGGCACTTCATTCGTCAGTTTCTACCAGAATTCAAGCACATCGCAAACTTTTTTTCTCCGGTGACTATTTGAAGTCTTTTCTACTTATTTTGTGCCTTTTTATTTCTTTTTTAATATTTTGGATGAATACAGAAATATTACATCCATAAAGGATATCGCGGCGCAATGAGTCAGCGTCTAACTGTAAACACGGTTGGTTGTGGGTTCGATTCTCACTCGCAGGAATAATTATATTTAAATTTATTTACATTTTTCCACTCCAGTAAAAGAACGAACGTTAAGTCGCAATGTCACAGTCAAAGTCAAAACCAGTGGTTTCCCATTAACCTTTCTCATCATTGTTTGGTCATTTTTGTTCATAGTCTACCAACGGGGTTTGACCTGACGACCTTCTCGTACGCATCCCTACTTTAATAACATACACACAGTAACTTAAATATCATGTTACATGAATGTTATAGGAACCTAAAACCCCATCACGTAATCAATTTAACCATCAGATAAAAACTTTATCATATCGATTTTTATGTTATTATTTAGACGCTATCATAGCACAGTATAACTGTGCGGTACCGTTTGATTTAGGTTTGAATCCAAATTAGGGATATGCTTATGTTTATAATATTATAATTTTTTGAAAAAGAATTCAGCGTTACGGTCCTTTACGCTTTATCTCGCAAAGCGGATTTAACACAGAGAATCTAGGGTCAAATTACCCCGTTCTCTTCTTCCCACCCAAATTGATGTAGTGGCGGAACTTAACGCCGAATTTTGTTTTACCAGAGCGGGTAAATGACAACCTGTGTAATATGAGAGATAAATAAAAATAAAATTAATTTTATTAATATAAAAATATCTTACCAATATTTGATTTGTATTGTTTGTATCGCCTGAAGGGTACGGTGTGAACACAGCCAATGCTATGCAGTTAGCGAATATAGTTGTCAATATCATGTACTCGAATGGTCTGCATTTTTGTTAAGGAAATTCTATTAGTATAGTTACTAACTATATTATTTATTATTAACTTCAATTATAAATTTACCTTATTATTTTAGTAATCAACCGCCTAGAAAGTCATCTTTCAAGTTTAGTTTTTCTGTAACTTGTTTTTTTAACTTCACGTAAGTAGTTATATTAATATCTAGTATCGTCTACTTAGGTCTGACGTTCTAAACACAATTGGTTGTGAATTCGATTCCCATTTATGGTATTTATTATTTTTTTAGCTTCACGCTAAGCAAGAGGGAACTTAGAATGTAGTGTTAAAAAAATCCATTGTCTTTTAAAATTTCCGTTCTCCACTTTCCGCCAAATTAAAGCATTGCGTGTTGAGTGGCGAAACTCTACGCCGCGCTTTACCTTATCGCCATAGCAAGAAAATGAAAATACTTTTTTTATCTTAATAGCTAGCTACAATACTAAATATTATTTATATTTAATATTTTCATTTCCTGGAATTGGAATCGAACCCACAACCTGTCGCATTTACGCCACGACACGCCTAGTAGTATTTATTATTTTCATTTCTCCGCTATGGTCAGACAAAATGCTGCGTTGAGTTCCGCTACTCGACGAAATGTTTCGATTTCGGGTGGAAAGTGGTCGGTGTCTGGACACTACGTTCTTTACAGCTACACTACTTTGTAAAAAAATGTGAAGCCTGGGCATAAAGCACCTTATTTGCTAGCAAATTCAATTTCGCTGGCAAAGACAATTTATATATCACAAAATTTTTTGCACAATTTTCACTTTTTTACCTATTTTTTTAAGCTTCGCTAAAACAAATTCATTTTCTACGTCAGACAGGTACAATAAAACTACGATGAGTTTTTATATTCCAAACACAACAAATAACAAAAAACGATTGTATAAAACAATGCATATTTTTTAATTGATTTTTTCCCTGACAATGTCATTTAGTTTAAGTAAAACGTCATAGTGTATTCTTTTTAGTCTAAATCGGTAAGAATATATCTTTCTACTTTATACTATATGTTTACGCAGGTAAGTCAAGAGCGGAGAGAGTGAGTGCTTCAGTGCCTGAGTTAACGAAGACTTCAGTGCATTACTGCCTAAACTTACGAGTGCTAGAGTATGCAAATCTATATTTACCTAATATGCAAGAAGATATTCTTACTGTTTTAAATAAAAAAAAAGCAAGAAAAATGTTATTTACTCAAATAATCTTTTTTTTTTGCGAAATCACACTTTATCCTGCACAGTAGTTTACTTCATATACATACATACATAGCTTCACGCTAGTGTTAAGACACTCCGTTCCCCACTTTCCGCCGAATCGAGGCATTGCGTGCTGAGTGGCGGAACACAACGCCGCGCTTTGCCTTGCTACCAAACCCAGGAAATGAAAAATTCCATTTCCTGGAATGGGAATCGAACCCACAACCTGTCGCATTTACAGTCGCACGCTGCCTCTGCGCCACGACAGCTGTATACTTCATAGAGAACATTAAATTAAGACACTCCACTCATAATCAAAATCAAAATATTCTTTATTCAAATAGGCTATTACAAGAACTTTCGTATCGTGAATTAACATAAAGACGTCACTATTGTCAGTCCTATCGGAAGCTGCCACCAGCTTACAGTGCGGTTTTCCACTTAAATTAAATAATTAAAAAATGATTATTTAAATAAAATAAAATATTCCAAATTTATAAAAGGATACTTCCATTCCACTATATCATAGCATAATTTTCTTAATGGATTCTTCAAAGACAAACAGAATAAGCTTCTCTTGGGTCTTTCAGGTTGTTGCTTGCCACGAGGTCTGGCCTGCTTCTTGGGCGGAGGCTGAGCTTGACCAGTGTCGGGAGCTTCTGCCTCAGGCGTCGTAGCGCCTGTTACCTCAGCTTGTGTTGCCATTTTATTCTGGAAAATGGAAAATGATAAATAATTAAGACTTTAACAAAAGGAAGTGAAGTCGGTTTGACTTCAAATAAAAATCACCATCACCACCTTTGATCTGTTCTCAAATAGTATGCAAGTTCCTAACAAAAATGAAAAAAATCATAGGGCAAATAACCAATCTGTATAATAATTGTATTAAAAATTGAACACGCGAATATCCTGCTATTTTAAATAAGAAAATTTTTGAAGATAAATAGATGTTTGTTACTCTTTCACGCAAAAACCACACTTTACAGATATCTAAATGAAACTACACTAATGTGGCCTATAAATCAGAATACGCACAGAGAAGAATCTGCTTAGCAATCGATGAATTCATGCCGGGTAGTTTGGAGAGTGCCTGGGACTTACTACCCAACGTGTAGGTCCAAGAGGGGCCACTTTAAAATGCGCATTAGCGTTCACCTCCACTGTCAGCGCTCCTCTCTCTACCTAACCAAATTTTAAAAGATACTACTAATGCATTTTTCAAAATACGTGCTAAAAATGAACTGATGATAATTCGAGAAATGTCGAGATGTTTTAGTAGATTATAGAGAGATTTCGCTGTTATACCTCTCCCGGATACCTCTTCCGGGTATAAAATAACTCTAAACCTATTCCTGGTCAGTTTGTTGGTAGTTCGAAGTACTTTCGTTTACATTCCGTAAAAAATATGTAGTTTGGAGATAGAAGTGTAATTTAGTCATTATGTAACGATGAGTACCTAGTTTATCATATTTCTATTTAATTATCAACGACTCTCCATCTACTTACACCACATAGGGATTTACCATATACGATTTATAACGATTTTATGCAATTTGAACATATTACCTAAGCGTTCTATCTATACAAATTCAAAATCAAAATATTCCTTATTCAAATAGACCATTACAAACACTTTCGAATCGTCAATAAATATACAGATGTCGGTATTGCCAGTTCTACCGGAAGCTACCACCGGATCGGAAGGCAGTTCTGCTGAGTAGAGCCACAAGAAACTAAATAGTTGCTCTTTTCAAATATAATTTTAAATAATTAGCTTCCCAAGTGAGCATGAACAACATTTAACACATTAACATCAGTACATAAATATCCCAGTCATATATGAGCTCCTTGAGGAAAAAGGCCAGCCGCGACGCAGAGGCATACCGTGCGACTATAAACGAGACTGGTTGTGGATTCCCACTCCAGTCTTCGGTCTGGTAACAATGCAAAGCGCGACGTTGAGTTCTGTCACTCAGCACGCAATGCCTCAATTTCGAAAGTGGGGAACGGAAATGTTAAAAAGATAACGGAGTGTCTTAAAACTAGGTTTTCGTATTCCCTCTGCCTACCCTGCTATACACGGGATACAGCGTGAAGTTAAAAGAATGATAATAAAAATAATTATTATATATGAACTCAGGACCATCACGTTAAGTCAGACATACCAACTGCGCCACTATAGCGCATTTTTGTATGGGTGTTTAATAATAGACGCATTGAAAGCTAAAGTGACATCAACGATCGAAAATATAATAGCTCATAAAAGATGATTCGAGGAAAGATTACGATTTGCAATTTTACGGTGTTTTGAGATTCACGCGTAAAATGTCCGATAAACATTATATCAATAACAGTAACTGCTTTTTTAATGTAAAATTATTATTGTTGTTTTATTTTTAGGTGTTTTTTTAATATTTCGCAAAGAAATAGAGGCCATCTTGGCGTGAACAGCCTTTGATTGTAAGCTCGATTGGTTGTGGATTCGATTCCCACTCAGGAGAATGATTATATATAATTTTATTTAACGCCTGTCGTGGCGCTGAGGCACAAGCGTGCGACTGTAAAAGCGACATTTCATTTCCTGGGTTTGCTAACAAGGCAAAACGCTGCGTTGAGTTTCGCCACTCAGCATGCAATGCCTCAATTCGGCGGAAAGTGGGGAACGGAGTATCTTAACAGTAGGTTCCCTCTGCCTACCATGCTATATGCGGGATACACCGTGAAGCTATGTATGTATGTATGTTATTTAATTTTTCCGCTCCGGTAAGAAGTGCGGCGTTAATTTCCACCACTTAACGTGTAGAAAGTGGAGAACGGAGTATTTTGACACTAGGTCCTCTTTGACTACTCCGCTATGCAGTTTAAGCCGTGAAGCTGCAATGAAATAGAAGCTATATCACTCTTTTATATGTTATAGGATAGAATAGAATAGAATAGAACAGAACAGAACAGAACAGAACAGGGGAGAAGAGGGGAGAACAGGGGAGAAGAGGGGATAAGAATGGAGAAGAAAAGAGAAGAGAACAGAACAGAAGAGAACAATGTGACAAATAATAAATAAAAAAAGAAACAATAGGCACGGGCAAGTGTGAGCCCGTGGATGTAATTTAATTCATAAAAAAAAACTTTAACAAGACAAAGCGCGGCGTTAAGTTCCGGAACTAAACCCTCAATCGGGAGTCGGAAACTGGAGAATGGAGTGTCTTAACACTAGGAAAAAGCGTGAAGCTGCCAAATTTAGATTTAACTATTTTCTTCGCAGTAGTTCTGTATACAAAATGTTTATACATATATAGAAAACAGCGTCACTAGCATCAGCTATTACGCACGATACATGTGTGTCAAAATAAACTGCTTTTCTTGTATAACGAAGCCAGCCAACACACGGAGTGATTAGTCTCTAAATGTTTCGCTATTTCTTTCATTTCTTTTTATTTTTTTTAATATTATCATGGTATGATAATGTTCAGATATTATTATGTCTGTCTGTGTATGTATGTGGTACGTTATAGTCAACTATATACGATGGTAGGGTGTTCGGTGTCCATTCGGAGGAATATTCTTTCGATCTGTTAAAAAAGCGCGGCTTAGTTCCGCTACCTAATATGTATCTAATGTTAGAATGACACAACGGATGAAACACCTTCACTTTCAGATAGGTAGAAGGTTATTTTTTTATAGCCTCCAATTTTGTCACCATTATTTAAAAATATATCCATACATACATAGCTTCACGCTGTATCCTGCATATAGCAGGGTAGGCAGAGGGAACCTAGTGTTAAGACACTGCGTTCCCCACTTTCCACCGAATTGAGGCATTGCGTGCTGAGTGGCGGAACTCAACGCCACGCTTTTGCTTTGTTACCAAAACCAGAAAATGAAAAGTATATTACTAGTAAACATGTATTGTGTAAGATTTTATAAAAATAACATATTATGTAGTTATAGTCATGGTAGGATTTGAAGCTGCACCCCTATACATAATTATACGCACCCCAGGCTGCCAAATGAGACAATAAAAGTTGCTATGTATTTTTTAATTCATTTTGATCTGTACTGTAACATATTTTATAGCAAGGTAGCTTATTCAAGTCCTGTTTCATACATATATGAATCGGTGAGTGCAGAAAACGTAAGTCACAAAAAATGCAAAATTCGTAATCGATTTAAACTAGCTTAGAAAGGCAAGATGCGTGTTGTTTTTCCCCTCCTGCAAAATTTGAAAACCGGACTTACGTTGTTTCTGCACTCACCGATTCAATTACTATAGAAATTTATTTTAGCAATTCATAGTCAGTAATACGTACTAATAAAGTCTACATTATAAACAACGTAAAATGATAATAAAATTTCATGACTCATACAACATGTAAGATAATGGAATTATGAAACAAAACAAGTTTTTTAGCTTCACTCTGTATCCGGCATACAGCGGCGTAGGCAGAGGGAACCTGAGAACTTAGTGTTAAGACACTCCGTTCTCTTCAGATTTCCGTTCCCAACTTTTATATAAATATAAAATATGTTATTTTTATATTTTCATTTGGTAAGACAAAAAGCGTCGTTGTGTTCCGCCAATCAATATGCAATGTTTCGAATTGTGATAGAAAGGGGAGAGCAGAGTGTTTTGACACTGGGTTATCTCTGCTTTCCCAGCTATACTGTAATGAATATATATTTTTTTAGCTTCACGCTGTATCCCACATATAGCAGGGTAGGCAGAGGGAACCTCAGACCCTAGTATTAAGACACTCCGTTCACTTTCAACAATTCCGTTCCCCACTTTCCGCTGGATTGAGGCATTTTGTGCTGAGTGGCGGAACTCAACGCCGCGCTTTGCCTAATGTGAATATAATAACGAAAAGCTAAACAGAATCATGTTAAACCTCGCCTACAAATTGCTGTAAACAAAAGCCGATCGGGAATCAAACCACTTCCGGTAATTAAACATCCATACATTAACGTAATATCTAACAGCAACAATTCATTTTTTCAACATTACGTATCTCTGAATATATATTCAGAGATCCTTCTATATAGAAGGATAGAGTAATCATAGTGTCTTGAGACTTATACGTTCCTTACTTTCTGCCTAATTGTAAAACGTTGCGTATTGAGTAGTGGAAAGTGGAAGCTTTCTCCCAAAATTTAGACATTGATTGTTA
Source organism: Philaethria dido (assembly GCA_033558755.1). Taxonomy (NCBI): domain Eukaryota; kingdom Metazoa; phylum Arthropoda; class Insecta; order Lepidoptera; family Nymphalidae; genus Philaethria; species Philaethria dido. Next base: position 211,531 of record JAKGSA010000646.1, read on the forward strand.
AGGGTCGTAACTTAACGCCGCACTTTGTCTTACCGATATCATTAAAAATACTTACTACCTCTAATGAGGATTGAACTCACACCACACATTAACAGTCCGCCTATCCTACTACGGGAAGGGCCTCTTATTTAAAAACTATATAATATATGGTTGAATCAGCAAAATGCAGATTTCGCATGGTTTAGGATACAGAAAATACTACTAAAATTTGTTTTTTCTTTTTTTTTTTTAACTTCACGCTGTATCCCGCATATAGCAGGGTAGACAGAGGGAACCTGCGAACCTAGTGTTAAGACCCTCCGTTCTCTTACAACAATTCCGTTCCCTACTTTCCGCCGAATTGAGGCATTGCGTGCTGAGTGGCGAAACTCAACGTCGCGCTTGGCCTTGTTACCAAACCCAGGAAATGAAAAATTCCATTTCCTGGAGTGAGAATCGAACCCACACCCGTCGCGTTTACAGTCGCACGCTTGTGCCTCTGCGCCACGACAGGCATTACTGAGATTTGTGCGAGTAATTAACAGGTACCAGCGTCATAGGAAATTAAAATAGCCTTCTATATCAAATTTATGTGCAGAACAACATCGTAAAAAGTCAAACTCAAATATACAATGCTTGTTAACACCTACCAGAGGTTCAACGTACGGCTTACGTACTGTATGTATAAGTGTATTATATATGAAATTAGTTTAAAAAAAAGGAACAGGCTTGAAGTTACTTTCTCTTTATTCATGTCGTATGTCATGTCTCATACTTTTGTATAACAGCGAAATCTCTCTATAATTTATTAAAAGATCTCGGCCTTTCTAGAATGCGGAAGGCGTTCGAAGGCGGCATTAGTAGGATCTTTTCAAATTTGGTTAGATAGAGAGAGGAGCACGGACAGTAGATGTGAACGTTAATGCGCATTTTAAAGGGGCCCCTTAAACCTACACGTTGGGTCGTAAGTCCCAGGCACTCTCCAAACTCCTCTCTCTGCAACGCGATGGGCCCCGCACGGTGAATCCATGGATTGCTATGGAGTTTCTTCTCATTACTAGAGACCTGAGAGAGACTAGAGAGAATATGTCTTGAAAGTGAATATCAGTAGTAGTGTGTGTAATATTTATTTGGTTAATTTAATCTATTTCTAAGTATTACATTATTATAAACAATGTTTTCTGCACTTCTTCTCCATATAAACTGTAACTAGGTATACTAAATTTTATACTCTTCGTCCTCACAATTGTCGTAAAATGGTCCAAAATTTTCTTTCATTTTTCCTTCATGTATTAATATAGTGATAGGTTAAATGATTGAACTTCAGAAAATTTGCCTACGAGGGAATGAGACAATTATAGAGGAGTTAAAACAGTTTATTGCTTATTATTTTTATATTTGTTTATAAAATTTAAAAAATATATTTATAACTAAATCAAAATAAAGCATAATATTACATATTTCAAAATATTCAGTAATATAATTTCATTATATCCCCATCTTAATCTATATTTATGTGTTTGTTTCTTTATCGTGACGCATTATCGTTACAATAACTTTCAAATCACAACATTTCTAAAAAAGTTTCCCTTAAAAAAAATAAAAAATAAGTAAATATAGCTTTTTTAATGGAAACTGGAAGACATGAATTTGCATTGCAGACGGTGACCTGCGTGACCGGCAAGTGAACTTGGGCAACGACATGCAATGTTTACGTACTCGTATTCTTGTTTTCTGAACGTTCTTAGAAATATCGATTAACGTTTGTTAATTGTTTAGTTGTTTATCCATCTGCCAGTTATAGGAACATTTATAATAATAACGCATGTCGTGGCGTAGAGGCACAAGCGTGCGACTGTAGACGCGACAGGTTGTGGGTTCGATTCCCACTCCAGGAAATGGAATTTTTCATTTCCTAGGTTTGGTAACAAGGCTAAGCGTGGCGTTGAGTTTCGCCATACAGCACGCAATGCCTCAATTCGGCGGAAAGTGGGGAACGGAGTGTCTTAACACTAGGTTTCCTCTGCCTACCCTGCTATATGCGGGATACAGCGTGAAGCTATGTACGAGTATGTATGTATATTTTTTTTTGGACTTTTATGATTTTTTAATCAGCATTCAAACAGGAGGAAGTTTGCTATTCGACGGTATATTTTTGTGTGTCGTCAAAATTATTTCACTTAATAAACTTTTTATTTTATTGACATAACTAATTTTGACGAGTCTTTTTTTATACGATAGCTAACTACGCTGTTTCTAATTGGATCCCGTTTAAACAGATAAGTAATTTTTGAGATATTCGTAATAGTTATATTTTTTGACTCCAACCAGTGTTGCAATATTTTCTTACACCGGTTTATTGATAGACAAATACGAATGAAGGTAATTAAAGCGTGTTAAAAATAATCTCACGTCATTAATCTTTCAATTTTGTTTTCCAATTAAAATATAAATTAAGATCATAGAGGCCATCGTGCGGAATGGAACAATATCTCACTATAACCGTATGATTATGGGTTCGATGGCCACTATCACGCGGCATTAAGTTCCGCCACTGAGCATGTAATGCCTCATCGGAGGAAAGTGGGGAACGGAATTGTTTGTTAAAAGAGAGCAGAGTGTCTTAAAACTAGGTTCTCAGGTTCCCTCTGCCTAACCTGCTATGTTCAGGATACAACGCGAAGAAAATGTGCAGGATACAACGCGAAAAAAAATAATAACGGGGAGTTTTGACACTAGGCTATCTCAATACGCCTGACGTGGCGCAAAGGCACAAGCGTGAGACTGTAAACGCGACAGGTTGTGACTTCGATTCCCACTCCAGAAAATGGAATTTTTCATTTCCTGGGTTTGGTAACAAGGCAAAGCGCGGCGTTGAGTTCCACCGCTCGGCGCGCAATGCCTTAATTCGGCGGAAAGTGGGGAACGGAGTGTCTTAACACTAGGTTCCCTCTGCCTACCCTACTATATGCGGAATACAGTGTGAAGCTATGAAGCTCTCACAATACCTAAAAAAGCGCTATGCTTAAAAAAACCATAAAACTGCTTTTTCTATTATACTGTAACTATGTTAGTTATATGAATATATCTTATATCTATTGTCTTTCCTTTAAGACACTATTGACAACGAGAAGCTTTTAAATCTTACGCATTAAGTGCATTAAGCACACACCTAACAATACTTGCTCTGCGTGACGCCTAGACTAGCGGCTTAGACTTTTTCTTTTATATTTATCTAATTTTTATTAAACTAGTGATATACTTTGGTTTCACTCGTCTATGAAATAGTCTTTTTTGTATGAGAATTTTGTTTTTTTAATACATCAGGTTGTGAGCTTTCAACTAGTAAAAAGCAAAAGTAATTTTATCCCGCATAGCATAGTAGAGAGAAAAATAACTTTTAACTTGACATGATGGTAAGTGGTTACCTTCGCCCAAGGACATCTAAAACACCAGAGATGTTGTAGATGCGTTGCCAATCTAGGGGACACAGATGGAAGGGGATGACAATGTAGTAGTCCGCTATCGGAACCACCACATTTTTTGGAAAGGATGGGTGGGAAAGGGGAAAACGTACATATAATTTACTTCTGGCAACTAATAAATTCTAGGAGCCTAAGCTGAATTTGTTATAGTTAAGAGGTTGTTGATACAATCTTGGACGAAGGACAAAAAATATAGAGACTAGTCTTTGGCGCTCTTTTGGTTTTAACTACCCCTCTAAAGATAAAGCTTGAAACTAAATAATTAGCAACGGCGGTAGTAATTTGGCACTTTTTGATCCAATTGTTATTTTTTTTTTTGTTAAACTAATGTTATTCTCAACCTAGTGTTAAGACACTCCTGTCTCTTTCAACATTTCCGTACCCCACTTGCCACCAAAATTGAGATATTGCGTGCTGAGTGGCAGAACTCAACGCCGCCCTTTGTCTTTTTATTATTCAAATTATATTATACAAACCTATAAGCTGAAATTTTTCTGATATTAGAAACTGGATAGTAATGTACTGAGGCTTATCGATTTACAAGAAAATTCAGCTAGCACATTAAGCTGAAAAGTTAAAACGGAACGTTAGAGCTTTAATTCGGAAAGTGAAAAAAGGAACTACATTGTTAAGCTCCTTTTACGGCTTAGTACTTTTTATAGAGATTTAAATACATTTTTTTCTCGTTTCCTATGATCCGATTTGTATGAAAATTTGCACATGTGTCCATCCAATAATAATAAAGTATTTTGATAATATGAAATAATATGATGTATTGTCCCTGCCAAGCTGTCCAGGATAACGAGAGAATAATTTTAACGTCTTATAATTTTTTCATGTTTTTTTTTAGGTATTTCGTAAATTAATTTTATTTAATTATCACATGTATCCCGCATACGCTGTATCCCGCATATAGCAGGGTAGGCAGAGGGAACCTAGTGTTAAGTCACTCCGCTCCCCACTTTCCACCGAATTGAGGCATTGCGTGCTGAGTGGCGGAACTCAACGCCGCACTTTGCCTTGTTACCAAAGCAAGGAAATGAAAAATTTCCTGGAGTGGGAATCAAAATCACAACCTGTCGCGTTTACAGTCGCACGCTTATGGCTCTGCGCCACGACAGACGTTCAATCATCACGTATCGGCATATTGTTAAAGGTTAGACAAATAATGATGGAACTTCTATGTATTTAGTCACATGATTAGATAAGTGGTTAAATGCACAGACGTATTTCACCTTACCAAGTCTCAAAGACGTTTCACATGTTACTCTAAAGTGAAATTCAAATATAAAACAACAGTGTTAAATCGGATCCACATCAACTATACCTATGTATAGATATATTTTTTGGCTTCGATATTATTACCGTGTTATTCGCCTCTCAACACGTAATATAATGTAAGCAGTGTGTGTTCCGAAATAAAGTTACTTACTTACTTACTAATATTGATTTCGAGTGTTGGCTGAAGAACGGAGTGTATAGATACTAGGTTGTCTTTGACTACACTCTTTTTTTAACGTGAGGAAATCCATTACGGATACACCCACGGGGACTAGGATGGGTTGTGTGGAACTCCGGACCGACTGTAATTGAGCCGTCCGTGTACCCACTAAAACCTCACGGTGTTCCCGACTACCCGATAAAATGTAAAGCTGTAGAAAGATTCCAATGTTTGTTCAAATCAAAAATTTCGGCGGAAATGTCAATGTCAGGATGGCCGAGCGGTCTAAGGCGCTGCGTTCAGGTCGCAGTCCACTTCTGTGGGCGTGGGTTCGAATCCCACTTCTGACAATCTTTTTAACGGTAAATATTAAAACTTTTAAGTATTAATATTTGGGTCTTTTTCATATTTTTTATTTAAATTCTTGTTTTTTTTTACTTACCATTGTTAGTGTCCAAAACATTATTCTTGAAAAGATCTGAGGCTACTTCAAAGCTTTCAAATTAACGCATATACGCTATATACACTATAGTATGTAGTATGGACTGTCATTAGACACGCGAGCGAAGTCGCGGGTAACAGTTAGTGTATAAAACCATGAAGTGATTATACTACTAGTATTTCAAATAGTTTATTTGAGTGCTACAACGGTAGTTAATCGGCATCAGCTCTTAAAGTAATGGAAATCTATAATTGGTTTACCATAAATTTTACTATATTTACCATCCTATTAATAATATGAATGCAAAAGTTTCTGAGGCTGGGTGTTTGTCACTCTTTCACTTAAAAACTACTAAATAATATATCATTAGGATAACACATAGACTAAGATATACATAGATAAGGATAATGATAGATCATACAAATATATTTAACTAGCTTCCGTCCACGGCTTCGCCCACGTGGCATTGGGTTACCGCGACCAAAAGTAACCTATCTTATAAGGGTTGAATCTTTCAAGTTTCAACCCCTTACTTGCATCCTTATGGGGTAAATTTTAATAAACCATGAAACACGTGTTCAATGAAATATTTTTAACAGTCTGAATTTCATTTTTTATAAAAATCACTACCGATTTAAAGATTATTCCATACAAACTTTTGACTCCTATTACACCTTTTCAGGGTTAATATTTTTCAAAATCTCTTCTTAGTGAATTTCCACATCTGTCTAAATTTCACGTTCCTACCGTCAGCGTTTACCGCTGTGCGAGCATCTATACGTCAGTCATTGGTAACATATCCTTTTATAAATATAGATCTATAAACTAAAAATAATGCAAATATTTTTATTTTTTAACGCCTGTCGTGGCGCAGAGGCACAAGCGTGCGACTGTAAACGTGAAAGGTTGTCGGTTCGATTCCCACTACAGGAAAAGTAAAATTTTGTATTTTCATTTCTTGGATTTGGTAACAAGGCAAAGTACGGCGTTGAGTTCCGCCACTCAACACGCAATGCCCCAATTCGCCGTAAAGTGGGGAACGGAATTGTTGAAAGAGAACGGAGTGTCTTAACACTAGGTTCTCTGGTTCCCTCTGCCTACCCTGCTATATGCGGGATACAGCGTAAAGTTAAAAAAAAAAAAGAAAAAATATTTTTTACTTTTTTGTGTTGAATTCGAACCCATAACAGGGCAAGAAGGCCAATGAAGTATTCCAAAATACTTCAAAGGTATTTTAAATTCCAAATATAATGAATGAAAAGTTAAAAGGAAATCATATAACGTATAAAGATACAGATGCTCGTAAAAACCAATTTGGTATATTATTCAAGTGATACACAAACAGATCCGGGTCACAATTTCTATATATACATGTATATATATAAATAAAAATAAAAGAGGCCATCATGGCGCAGTGGGACAGTGTTAGATTATAAGCTCGATTAGTTGTGGATTCGATTTCCATATGAAGGAAAGACTTTAAATAAATTATTTTGATTACTCCGCTCTGGAAGGAAAAAACGTGGAATTGAATATCGTGAATTAATACGCAATGTCTCGAATGAAAAAAAAGCTATCGTGGTGCAGTGGAACATCGTCTGATTGCAGCCACGATTGGTTGCGGGTACAACGATAAGCAGGAATTATAAATAAATTATTTTCATTTGTCCGTTTTGAGAAGACAAAGCACGACGTTAAGTTCCGCTACATACCACGCAATGTCTAGAATTTGAACAAAAAGCGGAAAAACAAAAAACGGAGTGTCTTGACACTAGATTCTCTCTAACTACTCTGGTATGCGGGAAGCGTGTTCCATATAAATAGATTGCATTCCTCTTATAGTAAAACAGGCGCGGTTATTTTGAGAATGAAATTACCTTCTCACGTTTCGTTGTTAGTTGGATATGCTTTTGATATAATGCAGTTTGAAATGCATACTATATAAATAACTAATTAATATTCAACAGAAGCTGAAAGGACCGCGTTTAAAATTATTTTCTGGTTATTTTTGGGAGGATGGATGGAGATGTTATGTGAAAATATGGTATTGACATCTGGATACAATTTTACGCTTTACACCACGTAGTAGGTAATCGAAGAGAACTTAGTGTCAAGACACTCCGTTCACCGCTTTGATTTAAATTTAAGACATTGCATGTTGAGGGATCTGCCCATATGCAAAATTGTACGAAATCTCTATTATCCGCTAAAAATCAAGATATTGCGTGAGTAGCGGAACTCAACGCCGCGGCTTATTTTACATAATATATTAATATAACGCTTCCGTTACTGTGTGACTCACAGAGAACGTACAGGCAAAACTAATGGCCATGGAAACTGGAAATTTAACCTGTAGACTCTTTGGGAAGTTAGGAAAGCACTACAAGAGATTTTCTCAAATTGTCTATGAAAAGGGAAAAAAAAAGATTTTAGATTTTATAGTCCACACAAAACGTCCACGAAAAGTCACGGGGTACAGTTAGTTCATATACAATCGTTCCCCGAATATGAATTGAACCAACAACTAATCGTGTTTACAGACAGACGCTGTCCCACTTCACAACGATGGCCTCAATATAAAGATATAAATCATATACATATTACAGAAGCTTGTTAAGCTTATTACAATGATAACCAAGATGTTAAAAATTGCTGGTATCGGCTTTCGTAACATACAAAACGTCAACGATAATGTTATATTGGGTTTCAAACGAATGAGAACGTGATCATTTCACATGTCCTCTTTATTTCTTATCTTTTTTTTTATTTTTAACTTCACGCTATAACCCGCATATAGCAGGGTAGACAGAGGGAACCTAGTGTTAAGACACTCCGTTCCCCACTTTCCGCCAAATTAAGACATTGCGTGCTGAGAAGCGAAACTCAACACCGCGCTTTGCCTTGTTACCAAACCCCGGAAAATGAAAAATTCCAATCCCTGGAGTGGGAATCGAACCACCAACCTGTCGAGTTTACGTCAGAGAATACCTAATGTTATGACACTCCGTTGTTGGTTCTGTGAAAACGTGCGATATCGTGTTAAGTGGCAAACATCCTTGTCTTACCAGAACGGTGAAAGAAAATAATCTAAACATAATCGTTCCCCCGACTGGGTATCGAACCCGCAACCAATCGCGTTTAAAGTCAGACACTGTCCTACTGTGTCACGATAGCCTTAATATGTAAACTTATTAAAATGACACCTAGATGTTAAAAATTGCTTGTATCGGATTTCCCCATAAAGGACACATCAAAGATAATGTCCATATATATAGAGCTACAAACGAATGAGAACAAGATCGGTTCATATATCGTCTATCTGCGATGTATTGTCTGTCCATTACAATGTTGTATTGTATTCATATCACTCAGCTACACTTTTTTTCTCGCATAACAGGTTAGTTAGTGAGAACCTAGTGTTAAGACACTCCATTTACTTTTCCGCTTTTTGCCCAAATTTGAGTCACTGCGTGATAAGTGATGGATTTCTTTTATTAAAGTGGAGAAATAGAAATATTTTAAATATAATCACTTCCCTTAGTGGGAATCGAACACACAATCATTTAAGTTTAAAGTCAGACGGTGCTACTATGGCTTCTAGTGACACTGCCTTTGCAATATTGATATTTGCTTCTGCTATTTTAGCTCACTTTATGGTTAACTTTATGGTTTTTTTTTTCATATATAGTGGATCGCCAGATTTAATTCCCAGCCTCACAAAGTCTATAAACATAATACCTCAAAATGGGGCATAAAATAGAGAGCGGAGTGTCTTTACATATAAAATTGATTAGGATCTCTTTCTCTGTTACATACAGTTAAATTGAAGTCTGAACTGAATTTATATAATCAAGTACAAACTCGAACTAATTTGAATCGACAAAAATTAAATTTTATTTGAAAACCTTATAATATATGTGTTTCACTAGTTTTGCTCAACTTATTGTGGTGTCGAATTCCGTCACCTACCAATGTCTAAAAAATAGACACTACAACAGACTAGACAATAACAGCAAAGTGTCCTATCGCCTAATTTCCTCTATGAATGTGTATAATAAAAAACATGTACAACGATCGATGAACACTACAATTACGATAATGTTCCATTGATTAGATAAGCGTAGTGTGGGAGGCTTCAATTGTTAACAGATAGATTTTTTTTCAATATACCAGTGACAGTGGAGGATTCCACTTATAAATATTGATTAGCTTATTTGGTTATACTATGTATGATACCGGGCTTTACATGTTTTTTTACATAACAATTTAATTCCTAACATTAACTGATTTTAACCGCGATTGGTTGTGGATTCGATTCCCATTCGGGGAAAGATTATATTTAAATTGGTTTTATTTCTTTGCTCTGGCAAGGCAAAACGATGCGTTGAGTTCTGCCACTTAACACGCAATGGCAAACCTGCTTATTCTTGGCTTTTAGCTTGTTCGGCAGTCAAAATATGGTATCTAGACAGCAGTGGTGAGGGGTGAAAATTTTAGTTAAGCAAGCCGGTAAATTAAGGGAAGCCGATGTATGTTTAGGGAAACCGGTATAAATATTTAGGGAAGCGGGTAATTTTTAAGGAGACCGATATATTTAGAGTGGTATAGGATGTCAAGGTACTTAGTAATTTCACTATCGAATTTTGGCGATGACTTTTTTTTAGGTCTAAAAGATGTCAGAGCTTGTTTTTTTGCACTTGTATGCCCAATATTTTCCTAGCGACCTTATTTTTTTTAGCTCATACCTTGCTTGCTTTCATACCTTGTTTGACTTTGTTTTTTGGAACTCCACATTTTACTGGCTTTTTTTAAATTAGGCAAGCCGGTGAGAATCGAGTTGAATATACGTCTCACCACTGCTAGACAGTAGACACTCTGTTTTCCATTTTTCAACAATAGGATCCATACGAATCCATACGGGCCCAACAATCACAATGACGAGATCATATGTTTGAGATTAAATAAAAACAACGATCTATGTAAATGTTATCTCAAGATATAACTATAACAATTAAGATTTTAACAATAAAAGAATACATACTGAATACAAAATGCACTAAAACGTGATATTATTGCGATGGTAACTAAACTTAAATTCGATAAATTGGGAAAAATAATGTTATTCTCTTTAATAATCAGTTCGACCTCATACCCATAATTATCTCAATTACATGACACAAATAGTTAAAGTAGTTCAATCATAAGTAGTAGAACCCAATTAGGCCAAACTTAACTAAATCTTAATGCCCTCATCTACCCTTCTTATATATACTTAACTATAATAAGAAAATGTATTTATTCATATAAATATTTTCCATAAAATCTGTCGTGGCGGAGTGGAATAGAAACTGACTTAAACGTGAGTAGTTCTTGGTTCGATTCCCATTCGGGGGAATGATTTATATTATTTTTATTTGTCCGCTCCGCACTAAAGTGCGGCGTTGAGTTTCGCCACGTAATGACTCGACTACCCAGATATATGGATAAAGCGTGGAGCTGCTTTAAAAAAGAAATTGAGAGCAATACACTTATTTTTATTTTCTCCTTATGCTAGTCGTCTTGGTTAGAACATAGATTTCGTACCACAGCAATTATTGTATTGTCATCGATTTTCTTATATTAAATAAGGGCGGGAAGAAGAGAACGGAGTGTTTTAACACTAGGTTCTGCCAATCTATCCTGCTTGTATAACGATCGACATCTAGTGAACACGTTTGAATTATCGATACCTTCCTTTAATCTATATATTAATACCTGAAGGAAAAACTTTGAATCTCTTTTTACAAAAATTAAGTGGAAAAAGGAGAATGAAACTTGGCACACTTATAGTTTATATATCGAAGGAGTGTACAATGATAATATCTTTTTAAAATAATGCATTAAAAATATATTAAATTAATAAAATAAATGCACAATGATTTGACACGCATGTTTATATAAAGTGACATATACATTGATAGACAACGCGTTGTTAACGCGTCAACGGGAACTCTAGTAACTTTAAAGAGGTAAACATTACATTTAGTACAACATACAGAGCAAAAACCCTATTTACTTTAGATTTCGTCTAGACGTACATATGTATAAAGATTTACCTCCGTCGATAATCGAATTGATGACCTATATACGCCAGACGATTGTTGATAACTGGATGATAAATCAGTAATATATATAGCAGCTTCATGCTTTTCCTCGCATGCAACAAGGTTAAAAAAGGCAATGATGTCAAAAAACTTCGTTTTCTACATTATGATCGAAGACATTGTAAGTTAACTTACCAGAGTGAGAAAGTAAAAATCATTTAAATACATAATTTTCCGGAGTAAGGCCAGTTAAAAATTTTCCAACGTTATTGTGATCCACTTTTTGCTATCCAAATCGCTCCAAAATATGCACACATTTGTATCTACATAGATCCGACGACTATATAGTCTAGTATGTTATAGATTAAGATCCCATAAACCGCCAGACTTATCTCATAGTATAAAAGCTGAAAATTTCTCTGTGAGTGTATCTGACAGAGGTAAGAACGATCAGCAAGTATGGAATTTAGGGGTGTGGTTGCTTCAGGAGATAATAGATAAATAGTAAAGGTGCATAAAATAGTACCTCAATTACCTCATTGTATAAAGCTCAATTTTTTCATATTGTTTTTACCGACTTCAAAAAACGGAGGGGTTTATCAATTGGAATGTATTTTTTGTGTATTACTGTATAACTTTTTACTGGGTGAACCAATTTTGACACCTAGTGCTTCTGATATGTTTTTTTTTAGTTTCACGCTGCATCCCGCATATAGCAGGGTAGGCAGACGGAACCTGAGAACCTAGTGTTAAGACACTCCGTTCTGATATGGTCCCATTTAAATTTAGTTAAGAGGAGAGGTGTTTAATTTATTCATAATAATTTTATTTTTAGTGCATATTTTTTCTGAAGTTGATTTTCTTTTTTATAAAAATCTCAATATTATTTATATTTTAAACTTATTTCTTATTTTAAGCATATAGGAAGATAGGAGTGATAAGACACTTCGTTTTCCATTATCTCAGATTTCCAAATCCGCTTATACTATAGAAAAAATCCCAGCTCAAAGTAAATTCAAGGCCGTAGTGTGCAGTCGAATGCGTCCCAACGCAACACGCTACAACGGTTTCATCGGATTTTTCAATTAGTGTTATTGAAAGTGGAATGTACATTTTGCTATCATATATGGGCAGAATATTTTATATATTGAGATGGCTTTTTAGCTATAATGTAATACATACATACATAGCTTCACGCTGTATCCCGCATATAGCAGGGTAGGCAGCGGGAACCTAGTGTTAAGACACTCTGTTTCGAATAAAAGGTAATACGTAATAACTATGTGTACATAGTCAAAGGAAAAATAGAGGGGTATTTTGTTTAGCGTGTAACTATCGTATGAGGGGAGGTCTTAGTGATAAAACACTCCTTTCTTAAATTTCAAGGATGTGTATCGGAAGTTAACACTACACTTTATCTAAGCTTATCAGATAAATATTTTTAATATATTTTTTTTCAACTTCATACGGAGCGAGCAAAGCATCTTAGACATTTATTTTCTGAATAAATCGAGATACTGTGATGTTAACACGTGCATAAGGCTCCATTACTTAGGCAAAAACATAATGGTGTAAAAATAAGCTACTATATATTTATTCCTTTTCTTAATTTACATACATAGCTTCACGCTGTATCCCGCATATAGCAGTAGTAAGAGTTAGTAGGCAGAGAGAACCTAGTGTTAAGGTACTCCGTTCCACACTTTCCGCCAAGTTGAGGTATTGCGTGCCGAGTGACGGAAAATCAACGCCGCGCTTTGCCTTGTAACCAAACCCTAGAAATGAAAAATTCCATTTCTTGGAGTGCGATTTGAACCCACAACCTGTCGCGTTTACAGTAGCACGCTTGTGCCTCTGCGCCACGACAGGCTTTTCTTAATTTCAACATTTTATTTTAATTACTATTATTTTTTTGAGTCTGCTCAGTTGAAGTAACCTAATGTTTTGAAATTCAAAATTTTAAGGCAATTACTATATCTGAGTTTATAAAGGACTTAAAGAGTCCTTTTAAAAATCAAATTCGAACATTAGATATATTATATTAGCTTCAAGTAATCACGCGCTTTGTCTTACCAGAGCTGGAAAATAATACAAATGAATACAACCATTCCCCAAGTAGCGATCGAATCTACAACCACCGTCTTAAAAATTAGAAACTGTCCACTGCTCCACTATATGTTTAGTTCACCTACGCTTGTAATACTCAGAATATAGGACCATAGCTGCTCCCTCTTAAATCCGACTGAGACATTCGATAATCAATATAGCAAGTATTCAATACATATACACTTGGTACAACTAGACGGTTATCGTGTTGTGTTTAACCTGTCTTGAAACAATGGCTATTGAGGCGCAGTGGGACAGTTTCTGTAACGGTATTGGTTAAGGGTTCGATTCTCATTCGGGGGAATGATCACATTTAATTTATTTTTAACCGAGTTCAAAAATGAGGTTCTCAGTTTGATTTATGTTATATGTATATTGGGCAGAACCGATTTAAATGCGGTTTTAAGCAAAGTATTTGTCAGATTTAGGAGAAGGCTTAAGGTGTACTAACCGACTAAAACATGGAGTCTCGCAATTTTACACGTATGTTGTATGTATTGTCAGCGTTTATCTGAACGTTTTGACTAAACAGTAACTGTATACACACCAGTAATTCTAAACTAAACTGAATGTAGTAAAGTAACTACCTAACTCTAAAAAGTATTTTTTTTTTTTTTTATGGATACCGGATGGCAAACGAGCAGAAGGACCGCCTGATGGTAAGTGGTTACCTTCGCCCATGAACATCTACAACACAAGAGATGTACTAGATGCGTTGCCAACTTAGAGGATACAGATGGAAAGGGAGGATAATGTAGTAGTCCGCTATCGGAACCACCACATTTTGGGGAAAGGATGGGTGGGAAAGGGGAAAACCTGGCTTACATGCCATCGAACCGGAACACATCATAAGATAAAGTAAAAAAAATAAGTTTTATCATTTGAGGAACGGAGTGTCTCAACACTAGGTTCCCTCTGCCTGCCCTGCTATATGTGGGATACAGAGTGAAGCTATGCATGTAAGTTTTAAGATTTATATTTTTTGCCTGCCTGTAAGAAGGCCGTCATTGTATCTACCTGTATACTTGTATGTCCTTAAGTAAAACTTTTTTACTTTTGTGTGTGTGTTTATTAATATTATTTATTCTCTGCTCTACCTAAACAAATCGCGGCGTTGAGCTCTTTCACTTAAAACACAATGTCAAGAATTTGGACGGAAAACGTGGAATGTCTTCACCTAGGTTCTATCTGACTTCCCCGCTATACGGCATAAAGCATGTTGGTTGTTTGTGTTTAGCCATGATATAAAAGGACGATACTATGGCACCATGTAGTGCAGTTGTTAACAATTTGAGTATATGATGGTAGTCAGTTTGATTGATTAAGAATATGTATGTTTAAATAATTAAGATTTAAAAAAAAGCCTACCTGCTACTATTATAAACGCGAATATTTCTTCTTCTTGCGAATATTTTCAGCTTTCACGTGACTTCCATCTTTGAGTCCGATAATAATGTTGTTGAATAATTTAATTTTTACATTTTTTGTAACTATGCGTTGCAAACTGGTAAAACTGGTAAAATTTTGGAACCCATTTTCGATACCTAATGGATATTACCTATATGTAAATGGCATAGTCATAAAGTCCAACCAAAAGAAATTATGAACGACAACCAGCATTATATTATAAAGATATCAATAGAATAAAATAGCAAAAGTATTTATGTGTATGTTTACCACATTAAAACCCATAACATAATTTATGTATGTAAATATTGTTTTTACCAAATAATATATTACTACAGACAAAGTAGGTACAATTTTTGTCAAGGCTAAGGACAGTTGATATTGTTCCAAAACTGGCCTACTCTAGTATTATTTTGTCCTTGAATATAGAGAAAGGAAAAAAATAGAGGAAAAACATTATTTAGTATTCTATGATATTAATATACAAATATTATTGCATAAAATTTATTTCAGATAGTCGGTAAAGGCCATTGCGTGGTTGTGAATTCGATTTCCACTTAGGGGAGTTATTGTTTTAAAGTATTTTTATTATTCTACTTTGGTAACACAAAGCGCCACGTTGAATTCTGCCAGCAACATGCATCAATGCGTCATGTAATCTGGCGGAAATAGAAAGGGGAATGTCGTGACACTAGGTTCACTCTAAGTACCCTGCTATGCGGGATTAAGCGTAAAGTTGTTTTTTTTTTTTAACTTCACGCTGTAACCCGCATATAACAGGGTAGGCAAAGGGAACCAGATAATCTAGTGTTAAGATACTCTATTCTCTTTCAACAATTCCGTTCCCCACTTTCCGCCGAATTGAGGCATTGCGTGTTGAGAGGCGGATCTTAACGCCGCGCTTTGCCTTGTTACATAACCCAAGAAATGAAAATACTAAATTTTACATTTTCTGGAGTGAGAATCGAATCCACAACCTGTCGCGTCTACAGTCACACGCTTGTGCCTCTGCGCCACGACAGGCTTTTTTTATAATTCGTTTAAACTCGGGGACAGTGAGCACGTGGTGGCCAATTTTTTAGTTATGCTTGCTTGCCTTGATTATATTAAAAATGAAATGTATTAAATTAGTGTCTTTTTCCACATTATGAGTGTTTATATTTATATTCACATTTTTCATGACTTTTTTCAATTTGTTACATATTTTTGTCTACTCAGACGGACTGTATCTGACTACCATTACTACGCTATGGTTGTGGGTATGATATCCACCCTATGTAATAAGAATGCGAAAATTATTTTTATATCTCCGGTATTTGCTAAAACCAAGTGTGGCATTTAGTTTCGCCATACAATGTCTTGAATTCCGTTCGGTAAAGAAGAACAGAGTGTATTGGTTCTCTCTGCCTTTCGAACTATACGGCTAAATGTGTGAAATTATCTACACACAAATAAACAAATATAAAAATAATGTTTAACCTAACCCTATTAAAATAATTAACGCGTAAAGTCACGCTCAGAAACAATATAGAATATAGTAAATTAAACGTTACGCCACAAGCTATCAGGACTACAATAATTCACCCCGTGCTATAAATATTCAGCCAGTATTACATGCCAACACGATCCACCCTATATAATTGTTCATAACGGAGTACCCAAGTTATTTATGTATTTGTAAAAAATAAATTATGTTAAAACAAACAATAATTTTCATACACTTAGGGTAAAAAAATGATAAATGTATTTTTTGTGGTTTTAAAAAAGGTCTCTTTTTTTCATTTTTACGTATAGCAGTAGAGAAAAACTAATGATATAACACTTCATCCGAAACGCTTTCCAATAAATTCCCGCCTAGTGTAGATGGAAATGGAAATATGTAATTTAAATAAGGTCATATATACCGTTACAGAAGGCAGAGGGAACCTAGTGTTAATACACTCCGTTCCCCACTTTCCGCCGAATCATACATGTATTTATTACTTTATTTGTCCATCACGACTTGTTCTAAGCAGACAAAACCAAGTGCAAGACACTACATTATCCACTTTCCCACCATATTAGAAACATTTCTATGTTAGTTGGCGGAACCCAACGCCGTATAATATCTAACTAGAATAAAAATTAAATTTTCGAGTGTGAATCGCATAACGCTTTTCAACTACATCATGACGACGTCAAATATAACATAAACATATGTTAAAATATCAACAAAAATTAAGAAAATAGAGTGGTATCGAAAATTAAATAAACATTAATTAACGTTTCTGAGAGACACTATACATTAAATTTTATAACCCTGGTTTTAAATAATGGATTTTTTAACATTTTATGTTTTTTCCTACATAGCAATATATGTAAGGAGTGTGAAGGTACTCCTTTCTCCGATTTCCACCTGTCAGTGGCGGAACTTAACGTCGCGCTTTATCATTTTTTATCTTTTTTTTTTTGCTTTACGCTGTGTCCCGCACATAGCAGGGTAGGCAGAGGGAAATAGAGAGCCTATCGTTAAGGTTAAGACACTCCGTTCTCTTTTAACATTTCCGTTTCCCACTTTCCGGCGAATTGAGCGTGAGTGGAGAATTCAAAATAATATAAATATCATCTTTCCCCCAGTCTCATAAAAATAGCTGAAACATATATCCATAAATAAGAAAAAAACATAGTGAATTGCCAAAATATATATAAAAACAATACTAATCCCAGCCATATCAAATTATCCAAAAGAAATCCGAAAGAGAAAAAGTTACTCATACAAGCAATTAGCAAAGATAAATGCTTTAACTGTTTACTCGTGTCTAACATTAGTTCTTGTTTAATAGTACGAACGATTCAGAGTGAACAGATCTCTACCTAATAATTATAAATATCTCATTATACCATATTATATTTATAGAAAATATATACTTCTTGGCTTTTTATTAACCGACTTCAAACAAGAAAGGACATTCCCAATGAGTATTTTTTTAATGATTATGCAAATCATCAAAAAACACAATAGACCAAAACCAAATATATAGATAGTACCAAAGCTATGTTCTGGGGCATGATATATACAGTCTACTTCAGTTCATTATGATAAATAAGGTAGGTGGAGTGCAAAAAAGGCATGCTGGATGAAGGAAGAGTGGTGGTTGAGTAGCATCGGAGAGTGGACCGATATCAAATCCGCGGAAAAGCTATTCCGTTTAGAATTGGACAGAGCGGAGTTTAAGAAGCTAGCGGCCAACCTTTAATGAAGAGGCCGAAGAATAAGATTATAACATACGTATATATTTAACCCCATTGGCTTATGGATTCAAATTTACTAACAAAAAGTAAAACATACCTTTATTAAAAGCAAACTAAACTTTTAAATTCATTTTAAAATTTCAAGACTTCAAGGCATTATAGCATAGTAAGATATAAAACTATAAAGGCGATTGGTAGTTTATTCGATTCCCACTCGACGAAATTATTATATTAGGCAAAACATGACGGTAAGTTCCGCCGTGGCAAAACTCAATGCCATACTCATGCTTTGTCTTACACGAGTGGAGAAACGAAGGTAGTTTAAATATAATCCCGAGGGAATCCCTCGTGAGAATCTGAACCACAACTATTTGCGTTTACAATCAGCTGTCCCACTGCGCCGCGATGTATATTTTTAATAATCGAAATTGTTTAGTTACTTCATTTCTTAGTGTATTGGTTTTGAGCGTGTCAGTATAACATTACTCATGGCCGGACTGTAGACTGCTTATATTAAATGAAAAGTTCAAAATATATAGGAATATATAGAATTGACCTAGATGAAGTCACGTGACAAGAAATTATTACTATATTTTTTAATAGAATATCTTTTTAGCGGGATTCGAACCAGTGTACCTTATATATTTTGAGATATTTTATTTGTAATAATTTTGTAGTTTCACTAGTAAATAAATGTTATACTATAAATAAAAACAGACAATCTCCGAATGTAAATGCAGTGGTTCTGGATTCGATCACATATAAAATATTTGCACCCCTCTGATGAACTAAAACGAGACGTTGACAATAAACGCACTATATTTTGAATTTTGATAGAAAGTGAAAAACCAAGTGCCTTGACACCACGTTTTCTTTGCCTCTCTTGATGGACAAAGCGAAAACTCAAGATCGCGTTTTCAGATGAAATGAAAATTAACAAAATATGCTTTACATACATATATAGCTTCACGCTGTATCCCGCATATAGCAGGGTAGGCAGAGGGAACCAGAGAACATAATCTTAAGACACCTTGTTCCCCACTTTCCGTCAAAATACCAAAGTTACCAAACCCAGGAAATGAAAAATTCCATTTCCTGGAGTCGGAATCGAACCAACAAACTGTCGCGCTTACAGTCGCACGCTTGTGCCTCTGCGCCACGACATTTAAAATTTATGTCGTTTAAAATATGTTTTTATAATTATAATCAAACTTATTACTGTAGTTTATAACTCAATTTTGCATAAACGAGTATAAAATCCAATACTCAAGCTTACAGATCAAATATTCATACATTGCACTGACTTGTACACCAATTGAAAAATTAAGAGCAGCAAGGCAAGCAAGCAAGGAAGGCAGCTTCACACTTTACACCGCATAGCAGTCGTCATAAAGTCAGTAGTCGGAGTGAACCTAGCGTCAAGACACTCCGTTCTACACTTTCCACCCGAAATCGAGACATGGCATATTAAGTGGCGGAACTCAACTGTTATGTCTTACCAGAGCGGAAAAATGAAAATAATTTAGAAATAATCCCCGAGTGGGAATCGAACCCACAACCAATCGCGTTTACAGTGAAATACTGCCCCACTGTAACAAGATGGCCTCATTACAAAATTAAATCTATATATAGAACATCTTTTACCAGAAAATTGTCATTACATAGTAAAAGCACAGCAACTAGAAATCTACTTGCTACGTCAATGAATTAAATATTTTATGCAGTCTTAAAATCGCGCTCAGGTAAATATTAATTTAATTTACGTACGGTAAGAAAACAATAGACAAACAAAAAAAAATCGTATATAATATATATTCTATCTTTCGAAGCTTTTTACTAGCTTTCGAAGGAGGCATTAGTGAGATCTTTTTAAATTTGATTAGGTAGAGAGAGGAGCTCGAACAGTGAAGTGCTTTTAAAAAGGGCCCCTTAGAACTTCACTTAGGTCTCAAATCTCAGACACTGCTCCTAGCATTTCTCAACTACCACACCGTCAACGATACAATGTTCAGATACACTATTTTTATGATTATATTGTAACATAGAAAAAGATGTATTTTTAGTTTCATTGAATGCAAGGCATTGGTTTTTACCGCTCAGTACAAGTGCTTTAAAGAAAGAAGTGGAAAACAAACTGACTCATAGTTCTTGCCTGCTAACTCTAAACGTAAAGGCAAAACGCGGGAAATACTTTAAAGAATAAAAAAGCTATATAAGCTAGCTTAAATTTAATAATTATTTTATGTAAATGTACATGTTAAATTATTTATGACATAACAATAATTTTTCTAAAAATATTACAATATTTGGTACACAATATGATTATTAAAATATAACATATAAATAATTATTTAAAAACCTTAATTCAATTGCTATTTTATTTATTTTAATACAAAGTAAACGATAACAATTTAAAACAAAAATAGACACAGGTAAAGTAATTAATTTGACCAATCGACTAATAGCCCATTAGAGAATGGCATGATACAACAGTTTCATTTTCGCTTTCTTTCAAAAATAACTTAAATAAATAATTTAAATTTAATATTATTATATGTTTGTATCATAATTTTAAATCTATAAATAATAAAAACAGACAAACCTCATATAACGTTTAATCCTCACAAAGTGACACAACACAACACTGTCAAAAAGACCGCGAAAACCGTCGAGGTCGATATGTCACCGAAATATCTTTACACTATTTATAACCATAATAATTCAAACACAAATTTGAAAACTTATTTTAAAAACTTAATAAGATATTTTGAAAATTCTTATAAATAGGTAAAATTAAACTAAAAACTTTGGCAGAATAATGTGAAGTCGTTGGTCGAATGTGAGAAAAATAGTTTTATTTTTAAATTAGCGCTGGCCGGGCGCGTCCGCGGAAAGCGAAGCTCGAAATTCGAATTTAGGTTAGAATCCGCGGGTTATGGCGTCAGGCACACATGCGCAAAGCGAGCATGGACAAAGATTACACATTTTGTAGACACTACCAATTAAAAAGTTAAATATAAAAAAATGTAAAATATATTTTATTTTCCTTTTTTGCTCTATATAATACTTTTATTATTGTTTATTTTTTTAAATATCAACGATGACATAGGGCCGAAATAAAACGCTTCCATAACATTTTGCCACCAATCAACATCTCTAAATAATCAAAGAAAAAAGAACGCATACAATCATTATACACGGTTTAAAACACATATAAACAACAAAAAAACAAAAAAAAAGAGCCTTTTTTAACTCCCACTCCCTCACAGAGACAACTCCAACAATCCATTACTCTATACCCGCACACATGCATCACCACGCGCTCTGCTGGCAGACTCGCCGGCGTTTACGTAGATCGCACTTACAATATCACTGAAATACACCCAGATGCGAGTTCCTACTGAACGTGACCACGGTTATGTATGTATTATGTTTTTATACGTGAAATGGCTGTTTTTACACGGTGCAGGTTCGATGTCCACTTGAGGAATGGATATATGTACTTTATCCTTATGTTAATACGTGAAGAATTAACTTTGGATCAGTTTCAATGGAAGATATACATCGAGGCGCAGTGGGGCTGTCGTTTGACTGTAAAAATGTGTTGCGGCTTCATAGCGGCTCGGGGGAATGTTTATATTTCAGCTTAATAGCTGAATTTCGAATTCCTCGGAATACCTTGCTATGTAGGAGAAAACGTGAAGTGCAGCTTCACGTTTTATATACATATATGTGAAAAGGGTGTCTGATTAGTGGTTATAGGTTCGATTCCCACTTGAGGAATGATTAAATTTACTTTGTTATTATATATTGATAAATGAATAATTTGGGTCCATTTTAATGGAAACTATACATCGTGGCGCAGTGGGGCAGCGTTTGAGTGTAAACGCGAGAAGAAAGTTCGATTCCCACTCGACAGAATGATTATATTTAAACTGTTTTCATTTCTCCGCTCTGGTAAGACAAATGCAACGTTGAGTTCCGTTATTTAACACGCAATATCTTGATTTCGGGCGGAAAGTGTAGAATGGAGTGCTCCGACACTACGTTCTCTCGGAATACCCTACTACGCGAGATAAAGCGTAAAACTTATATGCATATATATAAGAAGTGGCTATCTGTACAAAGTGGATGTAAGTTCGATTCCCACTTGAGGAATGCTTATATTATATTAGAGAAATGCAAAAAAGCAATAAATTTGTATGATAGTATAACAGAAAAAAACTATTTATAAAATAAATATACACGCACTACTTTAAGATTGACCATACATTTTTGTATGAAGTGATATGTTGACATGCATGAAAAGTGCGGCGTTAAGTTACGCCACTCAGCACGCAATGCCTCAATTCGGCGGAAAGTGGGGAACGGAGTGTCTTAACACTAGGTTCCGTCTGCCTACCCTGCCATACGGGATACAGCGTGAAGCTATGTATGTATGTATATGTTGACGCGTTTCTAAGGCTACGTATATTTTACACGTTAAAGATGAAAGAGCTTTTAGTTATTATTATATACCAGGGCTTCTTAAACTTTTGTCATCGACGACCCCTTTTATGATTGCGAGTTTCTTGACGACCCCATACAAATTGGTAATTGGCCAAAATTTATATGTAAATATATAATTTTAAAATCTCTCGACCCCAGAATTTTGCTACGCGACCCCTTTTGGGATTGCGACCCATAGTTTAAGACGCCCTGTTATATACCAATAAATATTAATGAATATACATTAACGGCTATTTGCTTATTCATGAATCACATGAGGCCGTTGTGGTGCAGTGGGACAGGGTCTGACTGTACACGGGATGGTTATGGGTTCGATTTCCACTCGATTCATTTCATTTCTATGGTAAAACAAAACGCGGCGTTGAGTTCCACCACTCATCACGTAACGTCTCCATTCCGGGTGTAAAGTAAAAATAAAAGTTGAAAAAATTGATGTGGATATCCTGGTTATCTGTTTCCGTATAATTTTTTTAAATAATCCTGTCTTAGTGCCTTCATATACTCAAGGTGCCTACATGTCAAATTTCTCACTTCTTTCTGGTCAATAATTTCGTCTGTACGTTATCTATAAGTCACTCAGTAACGCTGTTTTTAATATATATAGACTAGCTGTTTCCCGCGGCTTTGCTTGCATAGTCAATAATAGTCCAATTTTTATTATTATTTTTTTTTTTAATAAAAAATATACTATATGTCTTTTTCAATACCTCAACAAATAAGTGTCATGAAGTTTCATGATAATCAGTTTAGTGATTTTGGCGTGAAAACGAAACAAACAAACTTACACTCACATTTATAACTTTTTTTTTTAACTTCACGCTGTATCCCGCATATAGCAGGGTAGGAGACAGACAGAGAGAACCAGAGAACCTAGTGTTATGACACTCCATTCTCTTTCAACAATTCCGTTCCCCACTTTCCGCCGAATTGAGGTATTGCGTGTTGAGTGGCGGAACTCAACGCCGCGCTTTGCCTTGCTACCAAACCCAAGAAATGAAAATACTAAAACTTACATTTCCTGGAGTGGGAATCGAACCCACAACCTGTCGCGTTTACAGTCGCACGCTTGTGCCTCTGCGCCACGACAGACGTTATAACATTAGTATTTAGTATTGAAAGATAGATGAAGAGATAGAGGTAAAGGAAAGATGTGTTAAAATTTATCGTACGTTCATACTAAATTAGTATAAAGCGAGATAAATCTATGCAGTAAACAGTATCTCTTAGTCTTTCACCACGTGATGACGTCAGTAACCATCAATGAACGACTTATGGTAGGATTTAGTCAGCTGATTAGTAAAACAGCTATTTTGAGATTTTATCAAATATTTGAAATTGATAAATATTGTCTTATTATAGGGCGCAGTGGGACAGCATGTGACTGTAAATGTGATGTTGTGGGTTCGATTCCCGTGGGGAAAATGATTATATTTAAATTATTTGCATATTTTTAGCTCCGTCCTCCTTCCTCCCTTCATATCGGAGTCAGTTTGGCTGACCGAATCCGCAACGAAGAGATACTTAGAAAGAAAGGTATAAGCGAAAATGTTATAGTAAGAATGAAGAATAACGTGCTCAGGTGGTTTGGGCACGTCGAGAGGATGAGTGATGAAAGAATGGTGAGAAAGATATATGGAGCAAAGATGAATGGCAAGAGAGGTAAGGGGAGACCTCGGTTGACCTTCGAGAACACAGTATCAATGATACTGGAGGCAGGTCACGTAAAAAGCATGAGGACACTCCGGAGGGCATGCATGAAGAGGTTAATGACTGTGGACGAGGCGAAAGAGGTATGCAGGGACCGTAGAGTTTGGCGCTCCGTTCTCTCTGACTACCCCGCTAGGGATAAAGCGTGAGGTTAGGTACCTACCTAACCTCACGCTTTATGCCTAGCTACCTACCTACCTAGGTATTTACATATTCCCGCTCTGATAAAACAACGTCACACACGTTGAATTCCTCAACTTAACTCGATGTGTCTCAAATTCGGGCGTATAGTGACAAACGGAGTGTCGTCTCGCAAGGTTCTCTCTAACTACCCCGCTGTGTAGGATTAAGCGTAAAGCTTTAATATTTTTTTTCTTTTAACAATACATTCTTACAACTAGAATAATTAAAATTTTATTAAATAGAATAATAGAAAAATAAAGCCCGACTTCAAATAAAATGCACAAAGTATAACGATTAACTCAAAAACTTATCGTCCGATCTTAACTAAATTTAAATGGTACCACATCTACGCACTCGATAGTGCAGCATAAAAATAAAGAAAGAAGAAATCATCAAAAATTGGTGCACCCAGTAAAAAGTTAAGCGGTAACACATAGAAAGTACAGAAGAATTGAGTACCTCTATTTTAGAAGTCGGTTAAAAACAAATACAAAGCCGAACTACAAATTACTAAGTCATTTGTGAGTTCCAAAGGTTTTATGCAACTACTTTGTTAGTTTAAGTGGCGACATCAAAGTAAGCATCCCCTTATATTTCTTAGACAATTTTCCTCAAAAGAAATCGTATTCCTTAACAAGCTTCGGATGTATTTTAGTGTGTCAATGTAAAAAACTTATGTTTAAAAACAGCAGTTTTTTTAATATAAATGTTTTAATTTTTTTACCTCTGCAGGGTTACTAGAACGGACCTAGAGTTAAGACTCCAACTTTCTACGCAATTTTCAAAAATTCCAATATTCCTATCGAAAAAAAAAGGATTTTAATTTCCTTGAATTCTGCTACTCAACACGTAATATATCAATTTTGGGCGTAAAGTGGAAATAAATGGTCGTCGGGAGAAAACAAAAAGTTCATACTATAAAAATATCGTTTGTGTTCGAAAACCTAACCTGTCTGTTCTTGTTTGCTTTTATACGACAAATCATAGTGATGAGTTCAAAGTCAAGGTCAAAATCATATAATTTTATTTAAAATAAGAAGTTACATGCTTCATTCTTTGAACGTCACATAATTTGCCACCAATTCACAAAATTTATTGCCTCAGACCTCAGCAAAACTCAGCGGGACTTTTTTTATTAGTCAATACCTTACAATTATTTATAAGTGACAATGATACCTTTGAAATAGACTGGAGCGAGCATTTCATTCCCAAGGCGTGTTATCATTTATAAAATCACTAATTAGGTAATAAGTAATAATGACTTTTAACACACAAACGTTTTTTCACTCAATTCGTCTTAAATTCGAACAGAGAATAGAGTGCCATGACACTAGGCTCTTTCTAATTACCCTGGTGTACGGGATAAAGCGATTAAATTGCTACTGTTCATACAAACTTTTTTCAACACCTCTAATAAACAGTAAAAATTTTACATTATTTAGGTTGACCTCTAGCAGAAATCGATTTGGCAACATCAGTAATTTGTGGTGGCATAAGGCAATCCCCACAATAAGTCTATGATTACAAATTACAGTCGTTTGCATTTAAATATAAGGATTTTTCCTTATTTTTCTTTCTACGAAACATCAAAATACAGCGTTGAAAAATATTTTGTCAAGTAACGTATAACTTTTTTTGTATATGAGACCAACCATGATGGCGCAGTAGGACAGCGTCTAATTGTAAACAATATGGTTGCTGGTTCAATCCCCACTTAGTAGAATTAGGTCTATATATTTAAATTAATTTTATTTCACCGTTCAGGTAAAACAAAGCGCGACGTTAACGACCTTGTTTTTAAAGGCCGGCCACGACCTGTAGTTCTTTTAGTGTTACATGGGGTCGTTTATGGTAGTGATCACTTACTATCAGATGACCCACGAACACTCTCTTGTCTTGTTCTTCCCATAAATAAAAAGAGAGAGAGGAATAGCACGCTCCAGTCTATTTCAAAGGTATCATTGTCACTAATTAATAATTGTAAAGTATTGACTGAGGAAAACAAAAATAATAGTCCCGCCGAGTTTCTTGCGCCGGTTCTTCTAAGGTTTGAGGCATTAAATTTAGTGAACTGGTGGTAAATTATTTAACGTTCAAAAAATGAAGCTTGTAACTTCTTACTTTGAATAAAATTATTTGATTTGATTTGATTTATTAAGACATTGATATTATTCTCATTTTATAAGGCTCTCTGAACATAATTTTTTTTATTAATAATTTAATATATAACAACGACTTAAGCATATTAATTGTATATACAATAAGCTGAAATCAATTTGGTTAAGCAATGCTAACTGCGGTCAAATATAGATGGGTGTGCCAGATGCCCTCCAAAAGGGCACATTAAGCGTACAATCGTGGTAGTCGGACTTTTTTTATAGAAATCTAAACATAGAAGGATTTGAACCGTTGCCTGTTCGAAAGTCCTAATAAATTTTAAGCATTCTAACCAATTGAAACCATCGTGGCGCAGTGAGACAGTATCTTACTATAGACAAGATTGATTGTAGGTTCTATACAGATTTAGGGCATGAAGATGCAATGTCTTTTTGTTATGGCGGAAAGCGAATCGTTTTGACAATAGGTTAAAAACCTAGTAAAAAGGTAGTCAGACAGCTATTATTCTGCTTTGTTAGACAAAAGTTTTTTTTTTAACTTCACGCGGTATCCCACATATAGCCGGGTAGGCAGAGGGAACCTGAGAACCTAGTGTTAAGACACTCCGTTCTCTTTCAACAAATCCGTTCCCCACTAGACAAAAGTTTGAAGCTGAAAAACCAATTAACTTATAACATACACTGCTTGAACGTTTTTTGTTTATTCAACTTAAAGTATCCTCCTCAAGCACAAGCGTATGACTGTAAACGCGACAAATTGTGGGTTCGATTCCCGTGCTGGAAAATGAAAATATTAAATAATATTTAATATATTCATTTCTTCGCTCTGGTTACAAGGCAAAGCGCGGCGTTGAGTTCCGCCATTCAGCGCGTAATGTTTCCATTCGGCGAAAAGTGGAGAACAGAAATGTTAAAAGAGAACTGATTGTCTTGACACTGGCTTCTCTGTTTCCCTCTGCCCACCCTGCTAAGAGCAGATACAGCAATAAACAAAATATAAAAAAATATCTGTCCTCCTCAACTCATTCTCAATTTCGATTCGAATTGAAAACTATCGTATACAATTATATACACCACAACTGCGCCATAGTGACTTCCAATATACTTAACCTAACTTTCTGTATATATATTTATAAGGGTAATAATTCAACTAAAAGTTTCATTCCCACTCAATAGTTTGAGTTTGTGTGTTTTGTAAATACCAATAACTGGGTCACTTCGTAAAGGTTAAAGGTAGATTCATAGAAATTCTATAGACAGTCTCGTTCAAAACTACTAATGGAGCTCTACCAAGTAGTTTTAACCGACTTCTTTTTTTTTTGTTCAAAACTACTAATGGAGCTCTACCAAGTAGTTTTAACCGACTTCGTAAAGGAAGATGTTCTCAATTAAATTCTCAATCTATAGGTGTTACCGTATAAACTTTTAATTGGTTGAACTAATTTTGGTGATTTTTTCATATGAATGGTAGTGCTTCTGATGAACCTATTTAAATTTAGTTAAGATATATTGAGTAGTTTTTGAGTTATTCGTAATAACTGCACGTTTTTTTTTGTAAAATCTTAATTATGTAAATATCAATTACTGGGTCACTTCGTAAAGGTTAAAGGTTCATAGAAATTCTATAGACAGTCTCGTTCAGAACTACTAATGGAGTTCTACAAAGCAATGCTTAGCTGACTTCAAAAAATAGAGGTAATATTTTTTTGCACTATACTAATTCTTTACGTTGTATCCCGCACATAGCAGAGTAGACAGAAGGAACCAGAGAACCTAGTGTTAAGACACTCCGTTCCCCATTTCAAGACTCTGTTTTCCTTTTTCCGACTGAACTCGAGGCACTTCGTGTTGAGCAGCGCAACTCAACGCCAAACTTTCTCTTACTGAAGAGAAAAAGTTAAAGTAATTTCCTTATCAGACGCTGTTCCACGATTACCTTGCTGAATTCATAAACATATTTCCTACTAAAAGTGACATCTATGTTACTAGAAATGAACTATTTTACAGTATATGTTCCCCCATCTTAGTATATCTTTCACAAGCTCCATCTAGGGTTAAATATCTTATATTTAGTTTCGTGTAAAGACGATAGATAGCGGTACATAAGAAGCTTTTACGTTAAAACATACTTCAAACATTTTCTAATTTCTTTATCCAACTCTAAAAAAAAAACGTATTTTTTTTATGTAACTATTTTATTTTGTGATAGCTAGTTCAGATTAATTTAGATACAGTTATAAAAAAAGGCACAAAAATAGACAAATACAAATAAAGTGTTGTAAAAAGTTATGTTACGAATAACTCAAGAATTACACGTCAGATCTTCACTAAATTTAAATGGGACATGTGGTCTCATTCCCAGAATCACTTGCTATCATATAAAAAATATAATAATTGATTGACCCAATAAAAAAAAATTAACTCAAAAAATAAACTGATTTAAGAATTTTTTCCTTTTTTTTAAATCAGTTAAAAATCAAATTAGGTAATAAATTAGAAACAAAGTAAAAATTTCATTTTTAACTCAAACTCAGTCGCAGATAAAACTAATACATACATACATAGCTTCACGCTGTATCCCGCATATAGCAGGGTAAGTAGAAGAAAAATAGTGTTAAGACACACCGTTCCCCACTTTCCTCCAAATTGAGGCATTGCATGCTGAGTGGCGGAACTTAACACCGCGCTTTGCCTTATTACCAAACCCAGGAAATGAAAAATTCCATTTCCTGGAGTGGGAATCGAACCCACAACCTGTCGCGTTTAAAAGTCGCACTCTTGTGGCTCTGCGCCACGACAGGCGTTGAAAATTAACATCGCAAACTAAAAAATACTATAATAAAATTAATTATTATTATAAAAAAAATACCAACTGCAAACTTTGAGATCTTTTCATTCTAAAAAGGAACGGTATCGTCTTCTTTAAGTTTCTCCTTAGTAAGCTTGTAAGAAACAAACAACTTTGCGATTTATTATCTATTTTAAAACCTCACCTTCATTCAATTTGTTACAGCAAAACTTTTTATACCTTCATGATTCTCTATCACGCTTATATACTAACCCCTCTGTAAAATATTATTTGTTATTACTAATCCTTTATATTGTTTATATATTTATTGTAAATATTTATTTTGTTATAGGTGAAGGTTGCTGTAGTACTACTGGATCTTTTTAAGCATGCAATTTCTCACAACGTAAATTAATATTTATATAGGTATAGGTGCGCCATAGGTTGTGGGTCTGATTCCCACTCCAGGAAATGTAAAATTTAGTATTTTCATTTCTTGGGTTTGGTAACAAGGCAAAGCGCGGCGTTGACTTCCGCCACTCAACACGGAATGCCTCAATTCGGCGGTAAGTGGGGAACGGAATTGTTGGAAGAGAATGGAGTGTCTTAACACTAGGTTCTCTGGTTCCCTTTGCCTACCCTGCTATATGCGGGGTACTGCGTGAAGTTAAATAAAATAATGTAATATTATTCATACAAAAATACGTTGGCGAAGTGATTTGTGCTCAATTGGCATTTTCGAAGCGTCATAATTCAAGAACTGAACTGAACGCTTTACGCGTAGACAGAGAGAGTGTCAAAAAATTCCATCTTTGCTATTCGAAGGTATCGAAGATTTTAGAGGCGGAACTCAACACGCCATTATAGAGCACTATACAGTCTCATTTATTGGACATAATCGTTATAGGATTGAAAAATGCCTAACTGTACCTACGCGATAGGCGTGGCTTCAAATCCCACTAAAGAAAAATCTTAAGTTTTTATGCTTTTAATTTGATTATAGGAAATGGGTGTATTTGTAATAGGTGTATTTTTTATCTCCATATATTTTCAACATTTAGAATATACATATGCTAATTATATATATCACTCTGTCTACGTTAGATCTAACTGTAATAAAAGTAGAAGTCTATATTTTTTCAGATTCACAATTTTACCCGAATTGCAGAGTACGTAGAGCATAGTGTCAAGATTCTCTGTTCTCCATTTACCGTCTGAAATTTAGACATTGTTTGCTGAGTGGCGGAACTTACCGCCCCGCTTTGTCTAACCAGAGCTAATATAATTAAAAAAAAGGAACATCATGCTTTACAGGGTAGTCAGAGAGAACCTAGTGTCAAGACACTCCATTTGCCGCTTTCCGCCAAAAAGTTTCAATAACAGACATCAACCCCTTTGTTTTTGCCAGAGAATATAAATAGAAATAGTTTAAATATAATCATTACCCCGAATGGGAATCGAACTCACAGTCAATTTTCAGGTATTATCAGATACTATACCCACTATGCCAAGTTGTCTCCTCTCTGAGAAATATAATTAATATTGAAAAATAATGACAAATACATTTATCCTAGAGCTTCATATTTGAGATACTGTAGAAGAAAGAAATACGTCTAATTTTGACCTACAAACACTAAATACTAAAAAATCTATAATCTTAAACACTTTGAAAGTTCTAAAAGCTTAAAGTACAAAAGCTCTTTGTACTCTTCAAAGTACATAGAAAGTGAAATATATTTGGACATGATTAAATTGACTGCAGTAAATATGACTTCTTAGCTGCATTGCGCCAAACCACTGCTCTATCGTAAAAATGTTCTTGGTGAAAATATTATGGGACTTGGGAGATTTTTTGAATGGTAAATCTTTGGTAAATATAAATAATATGCTTAAATATGGTAAATAAATGGTAAAAAATGTAAAAATATTTTTAATGTAGTGAAAATTGTTCTTACTAGAAATATTAGGCACTTATGAGTTTTTTTTATAGTAAAGTTGAATTAAATAAAAACAATAAAACTTAAAAAACTAAAAATAATAATGAAACAAAAATTAAGGAAGTGAAAAGTAAAGAAAATATATTTTTTTATTTACATAGATTTGTGAAGCTTAGTCGAAAGAAATCGATTTAGTTATTTTTAATTTTATTTTATCTACATTTTTTAATTTCATAAATGAACAGAAATTTAGTTTCCATTTGCCTTCTACTTAAAAAGTATAAGATTGGTAACATATAAATATACTAGTTACTTGCTGTAGTATATACTAATTGTAAAAAATAATGACATCTACCAAAGAATAATATAATACTTTATATATATATATATATATACTTATTATATTATTAAAAATAAGATACTCGCTTAGTCATAATTTAGACATAGCTGGGAATAACTGGATAATAAAAAAGCTATTAGGGTAAAAAACTATGTGCCTGTACTGGCATCTATATATTTTTTTATTTATATATATATAAATAAAAAAACTACATATAGGTAGGTATATAACAAAGAAACTCCTTAGCATTCCATGGAATAACCACTCGAAAAGTAGTGCCTGAAACTTGCGACCCAAGTGTAAGCCTAATAAGACTCTTTAAAATCCGCATTAACGTTCGCCTTCACTGTCCAAGCTCCTCTCTACAAAATTTATATTATTAATAATGAAGCTTTCTCTATAACAGGATAAGATATTACTACTATTATTAGAACGTGCCCTGGTTTGGGCACGTGGAGAGGATCAGTTATGAAAGAAAGGTGAGAAAGATATATGAAGCAAAGGTGAGCGGCAAGAGAGGTAGGGGGAGACCTCGGTTGACCTTCGAGAACACAGTATCAATGATACTGGAGAAAGGTCACGTAAAAGGCATGAGAACCCCCTGGAAAGCATGCATGAAGAGGTTAATGACTGTGGACGAGGCGCAAGAGGTATGCAGGGACCGTAGCGTTTGGCGCTCCGTTCTCTCTGACTACCCCGCTAGGGATAAAGCATGAAGTTAGGTAGGTAGGTAGGTATTACTACTGCGTCATAGCGAACCAACATCAAGACGTCTTATATTTAACTAATCATGACTCGTAACTTCATTTACGTGGAGTTTATAAATACTGTTTTAATTTAATATTTTCTTGGTTCCTATAAAAATTTCGACAAATCCTTTCTTAGTACTCTTTTAATTGGCTAGGAACATGTACTATTTTAGCTTTCTAGGCCCAGTTGTTTTTGTCTGTGCGTTGTCTGTTAGTCAGTCATTAACAAAAGAGTTTTATATTTATTGATTGATTTTTAATTATTTCTTTCAAAATTTTGATGCTAATTTGAAGAAAATTGTATAATGTAAATGATATGAATTATTAGTAGGACGTTTTTAATTGCTTGGTTGACTAAGTAACATATGAAAAAATCTAGAATTTTTAGACCATCCATGTTCAAACAATTCTTAATATATAATATAATCCCTCATATATATATATATAAAATAAACTAAAAAAACGTTAATAAATTTAAAATGGATATTAATATCATATAATATATATTAGTGATATAATATTAGATCTTACATCCATTAATCATCAGAGACAATAAGGGTAGAGGACGGCATGTCTTAAGAATAGGTCCTCAGATAACTGTTAACAACGTAACAAATATCTATAATACTAGTAAGCTAGATATATTTTTATATGTACTCGTATAGATTTTAAAAAAATTCAATATTTTGCACATTAATTCCGTATATTTTATAATTAAAATAAATAATTTTACTAACCAAAACGAATTTTGAAATCAAAAGAATAAATTTTAATTTATATCTATTCAAATATGCACAGATAAATTACCATGTAGACTACAAGTCATATAACTATAGTAATACATTATTACTATAATAGCCAAAGGATAGAGACTAGACCAAAAATAAAAACAATTACTAACGTAAATATATACTTTTATTTATTAATGACAATTTTTTAAACTTGCACTCAAAATCGATAACCTTAAATCGATATTAACCCGCATATAAAAAAAACCAACAAACATTATAACAAGACTATAAAATTCAAAAAACGAACACGATATACCAATATTGATTCCATTAACGAATCGAAAATGAAGCTATAAAATCGATTGATACCCAATTCCGGGTAATCGCCGACACGAATGTCACTTTTCGCGCCGAAACGTCAACGTCAAAAATTGTAAGCGATAGAAATATAGTCGTCTCGCTCTTTATTATGTAATAAGGAAAGAAAGTGAGCGACGGGTGGTAGTACCGAGTTCCGCATGCGGGCACGTACTAGGGGTTGGTATTGATTTCTATGAGTTTGCGGCAGTCGCCCGACGAGCCGGTGCCGAGCGCGAAAACACTTGAGCCTCGCGTTACGAACTAAAAATTTATTTTACACATATAATTTATATTTAAAGCCGGTTTTTATTTCGCGTTTTTTTGTGCTTTAGTGCGCTGGGAATATAAGTTCGTAAGTATATATTATTAATTACAATATATAGTCGAATGCAAGAATATGTCGGTAGAGTGAAGCTTATTACACGTGAAAATCGATCATAATCAGCTGATCGTGTTGAAACGTCAAATTACTGTTACATTTTCTGCTATATTTAAACATAATATAAGAAAACAGTTTTAATTTAATAAAAATAACTTACCAATCTATCCAATTGTATATTTGTTTTATACACTTTAGTTCTCACAGTATGGTACACGTTCATTATGCTTTTTTGAAGAAACCTCCAAGTTAATCGAAGCAAAGGGGTGCGTATGGTTCTGGGAAATAAAATTATATTGTGGCTAGTGATGTGTGCCAGGCGTCTTAACTGAAGACTAAGAGAGCGCTCACATAGTGACGTCACCGATCGTTACATAAATGACGTCATTCGTCCTTTAGTCCTGATTATTTAAAGCAATAAAGCCGGAACGTGGGGACGTTTTAATGGCATATTGAGATTAGTTTTATTGACCGACTTTGGAAAAAGAGGGTTCTCAGTTCAAATATTTTTATGTGTGTTATAGTAACCGCATAACGTTCTACTGTTAATTTTAATGATTCTTTTTATATGATAGCTTAGTACATCTATATAGTTACAAGTAGTTATTGAGTTATTCGTAATAGCTTAATTTCTTAGTGCATTTCATTTTAAGACAGTTTTTTTCTTTTTTAAAATTTAATATTTAGTATATTATTTTGTTATAATTATAACTAGGTATATTTATCTATCTGTATGTAGAAGTCGTTGCTTCATCGTTCATTGACTAGATTTTTTGTAATATAAAAATGTGGTTTTTATGCTAGAAAAAAGATGGAACGTGGTGAATAATCGCTTTGGAGTAAAAAAATATAATACTAAGATAAATTGGCCACTACTGTAGCTTGAGGTTAATGTAACTATTTCGTCTGTACTTAATTATACCTTTGTTAAATTTACCTTATTTTATTATCAATATCAATGTAGTGACCTATCACTACTTCCTCCACTATTCTTCCCATTGAGAATTTTTTTGCAATTTGAACTCTAAATCATCACATTTAACCACATACGTTCTAAGTGCGGCAATCGTCATATAATGTATGGAGTAATTAGTTTATTACTTACATATAAATCTTCTTTAGAAAATATTCATACATAAATGCCTTTAAATTATTATATTAAATAAATATAATTTAAGTTGTAAATAAATTTATCATTTTTTTATTTATTTTTTATATATATTATAAAAAAATGTAGTACATTATAAAAAACGTATATAACTTGATAAATCATCTTGCATATACATTTTTTTAAATATCAATGGACTGTAGGAATACTTTCTTTGAAGGATGAAATAGCTAAATCAAAATAATGAAGTCTATTAGATAAATAATATTAAAAAAAAGATACGCAGATAAAAATTTAGCTCAAAAATGCTTCTTTTTAAACGTATGGATTTCCAACTTATTAACCTCTAGTACGTAAATATTAAATTTAAAAAACCAAATAAATACTCAGAATTCATGTCTAATTAATCGATGAAACGAAAAAATAGTAACTTATCAAATAATAAAATACATGGCCGCAAAATGTCTATCGTCACCTACTCACCACACCCATAAAGGCTGCCTGCAGTAAAAGATACATACCATATGTACAGTATACGTATAGATCTGCAATAACAAACTAGCTTAAAAAACGAAAAGGAAAACGTTTAAAATTATTTTCTACTTCCGATGTCTTTTAATCTATATATAAATACGTGAAGCAAAAACTTTGGATCCCTTTTCACGAAAAATACGTGGACGGAGGAGAATGAAACTTGGCACACTTATAGTTATATAACGAAGGAGTGCTGAATGATAATATATTTTTTTAAACTAATGCATAAAAAGCATTAATAAAATATTGTTACACTCACTACCATGGTTGGACGTCCATGTTTATATAAAGTGACATATACGTCGCTACGCGTTGTTAACGCGTCAACGGGGACACTAGTACTATTAAAATTGAAAACATGTTATTCCAAATACATTAATCATAGAGTAAATAATAAAAAAGTTAAATAATTATAATTGGAATGGAAATGTTGAAAGAAATCTAGTGTCTTAACACTAGGTTCACAGGTTCTCTCTGCCTACCTTGTTATGTGCGGGATACAGCGTGGAGTAAAAAAAATATATAATTCCGGACCAGGCGTGAATAGATAAATAAGTTTATTAGCATAACCAATTTTTAATTATTAGCCACTAGAAATACCTTACTTATGGGGTGAAACAATGACTAAATCAAAGAAATATCAAGAAAATCTATCAGATTAAATAATGGATGACTGCAATTTCAACTTATTACCTCTGGAACATATAAGATTTTAATATAATTGGAACTCATTAATTGTTATCGAACCGGACATATGTGCAAATTTTAGAACAAATTGAAAAGTTAGTCGAAATGTCTTTACCTTAGTTACATTGATGAATAAATAAATAGATAGATAGAAACAGGCAAAGTTAATAAAAGCTTACTAAAGTTACTAGAGTCCAGTGGCGAGGTGAAAATTTTAAAACGGTAAACCGGTAGATTTAAGAAGCCGATATATATTTAGGGAAGCTAGTATATATTTGGGGAAGCCGGTATACTTAGGAAAGCCAATATAGGATGTAAAGCTTTTTAGCAATTTCAATATCAAATTTTGCCGATGGCCTTTTTTTTGGTGGTTTTAGATGAGAGAGCTGATCTTTTGCAATCTAAAGCTTTCCTGGCGACCGTTTTTTAACTCTCACATCATTTTGAACTCGTTTTTTTTAACTCCCACTCTTTCCTAGAAACCGCGTTATATGGACGCCTTGCCACTGTTAGGGTCATATAAATAGTTTTTGTTTATGAAAAAAAATATTATTTTTATAAAACGTGTAAGGTGCATTTTTAAACCACTTCAGAAAAGGAAAAGATTCTCATTTTGACTGTATTTTTTATGTGTACACTGCATGACTTTTTACTCGGTGAACCAGTTTTGAGGATTCTTTTTGTATATGATAGCTTACTTTTAGGGCATTCCTTTGTAGTTGATTTTGTTTCTGTTTCTTGTTAAAATCTTAGTTATATTCTTTAAAGTAATATTTATTTACAGAATTGTTGTATAAAGTTTTTTTTTTTATTTAAGACATAGCAAAAGAATCATCAACATCGGCTCACCCAGTAAAAAAATAGTTGAATTCAGTATATCCTCCATTTTTTTAATTCGGTTAAAACATCTAGAAACTTCCTTTACCTAAAAAACTACTTTAATACTAAATTCTAAAAAATCTAGACTAACCACACCGGCTTCTTTCATTTAAGCATCACCAAACAATTTTTATAGCTTCCCAAAACCAATTACGTTACCAAAACGTAGACGTTATGACATAGAAGTGCTGGAATTTTCTCGATCATCGATACTTATTAATATGATTTCAAAGGTTTTAGTGGAACGACAGTCTGTTTGCGCTTTTTACCTATTTGTTACTGAGCAACACTCAGCACGCAATGCCTCAATTCGGCGGAAAGTGGGAAACGGAGTGTCTTAACACTAGGTTCTCTCTGCCTACCCTGCTATATGCGGGATACAGCGTGAAGCTATGTATGTATGTATGTAGAAATGAGCAATTTGTGAAATAAGTAAATTCTTGAATAAATAATTAAGACAAAAAGATAGTAAAATGCTTAGTGTATTTTGCAAATTAAAAAATTTATGAATAACTAACTGGATTTAATAAATTTAAATATGACCACATTAAAATTAAAGAATCTTCAAAATGGATTCACGCAGTAAAAAGTTATATGAAAAGTTGTTCTTTGCGTTAAAATAAAAAATACAGTAGATTTCAGTACATCTATATTTTTAAGTCGGTGAATTGAATATTTATATTTTTCTTCTAACATAATAATAATATAACGCGCAGAGGCACAAGCGTGCAACTGTAAACGCGCCAGGTTGTGGGTTCAATTTCCACTCCAGGAAATATAACATTTTCATTTCCTGGGTTTGGTAACAAGGCTGAGTTTCGCCACTCAGCACACAATGCCTCAATTCGACGGAAAGTGGGAACAGAGTGTCTTAACACTAGGTTCTCAGGTTCCCTCTGCCTGCTCTGCTATATGCGGGACACGTACAGCATGAAGCTAAAAAACGGAAAGTATAATAATATTCTTTATAAGGCCATCCTGGTGCAATGACATAGTGTCTGACAGTGAACACGATTAGTTGTAAGTTCAATTGGCTCGAGGGAATAGTATTTACATTATTTCCATGTCTCTGCCCTTTTAAGATAAACACCTTGTTGAGTTCCACCACTAAATACAACATGTCTCAATTTTGACTGGAGAGAGGAGCACGGAGTGTCTCGATACTAGGCTCCCAC
The DNA here is from genome assembly GCA_033558755.1 of Philaethria dido. Classification (NCBI taxonomy): domain Eukaryota; kingdom Metazoa; phylum Arthropoda; class Insecta; order Lepidoptera; family Nymphalidae; genus Philaethria; species Philaethria dido. The sequence goes on from JAKGSA010000646.1 coordinate 249,888, forward strand.
TGACTACTCTGATATATGCAAAAAGAACTGTACTCAATCTGGTAAGACAGAACGCGGTGTTAAGTTACAATACCTAACTTCGGGCTGAAAACTTTCTTCTTCTTCTTCTTCTTCGTGTCAATCTTGGCAGAGTGGTCGTGGTCAACATGTATACCCCGAGGGGACAGGTACAGCTCTCCGTACGATTTTGCGCCATTTCTGCCTGTTTCACGCCCTTCTGAAAACTTAGCCTATACGAAAAGCTGTAAAGAAAATAATAAATTTGTAATAACTATCTTTAGTATATCATAATATGACGTCATCTACGCTATTGTAACTTTGCTTATTGGTATAGAGTGATAAACCGAAACTTATGACGACATTAAACTGAAAATTATACATTGTATGGCTAAATTACTTATATACATGTACATTATTACCATATAAGGCAAGAGCTGGTGCTATTACTGTCGCCTGAAGCAATTTTGATTAAACTTAATGGTAGTTTACTTTCATATGAGTCAGATAGTATCAGAGGCAATTTAACAAATTGTCAAATTTATCCAAAATGAGATTTAAAATAAGACAAAAAAGTAAATATAAAAAAATATGTTAGAGTTGTTAAATCTTATAGTCTTTTTACTTGATAACGTTTGCAAATCCAGGTTAAAATTTTAGATTTTTTTTTTATTTTATGGATATCGAATAGCAAACGAGCAAAGGACCACCTGATGGTAAGTAACCTTCACCCATGAATATCTACAACACCAGAGATGTTGTAGATGCGTTGCTAACATAGAGGATACTGATGGAAGGGGGGGACTATGTAGTAGTCCGCTATCGGAACCACCACATTTTGGGGAAAGGGTGGGTGGGAAAGGTGAATTCTAGGTTGGTATCAAATACAGCAAACTAAGAGAAATAAATCGAACTTGGCGTAAACCATGCAAAGTGCAAATTGCCTGTTTGATTCTATACGACTCATCTATATATAAATACGTGAATAGTAAGCAAAAACTTAGGATTTTTTTTACGAAAATTACGCGGACAGAGGAGCATTAAATTTGGCACATTTATAGTTCATATAGAGTATAAGGAGTACAGAATGCTAATATTTTTTTAAATAATGCATAAAAAGTTACACACAGCACCATGGTTTGACATTCATGTTTATATTAAGTGACATATACATTACTAAAGAAAACGCGTTGTTAACGCGTTAATGGGTTCTCTAGTATTAAAGAAAAGCGTATAATTCGTTTCATTGCGTTAATAAGTGGCTAACAAAAAACAAACAGACAGAAACTCCTAGATGAAGAAAACTAAAAATTAGCATAGTGGATCGCTGGTGACTGTAAGGGTACACTGATAGAGGATTTCTCGAAATTCCCATGGAAACTGGAAACAACGAGATTTTACGTTCAGCGGTCCATGCAAATTATATTTAGACTAAAGTGCTAAGCTAAAAAGCTAATATTAAAAAAGCTTTCTTAAGTACAGTAGAAAATTGCCACACCCAACTACTTCTAACTGAAGTAAGCCTTGCGCAAGCTATCTAATGCAGTGTGATCATAACCGGAGAAGTATATCTTCCTACTACAAGAGTGGTCCGATAATTACTTAGCCTCACCGCCAAGTGGTGACACTGTAAAAAAAAAATATATAAATTAATTATTTTTTTTCTTAGACGGCTACTGTAAAAATTTCAGCAAAATCTTCTACGTTGAAAAACAAATCAAAGCTTTTCCAAATTTTTCGTTTTTTCTTTTGTAGGCTAAGAATATATATTATTCTTTCAAGAAAAATCTACTAAACGGGTCTGTCTATAAGAAACTTTGCAGTAGTATAGTTTATAGATCAGAGTAACACATAAACAACAAATTTTAAAGATTTTAAGTAATTTGATCATTGATAACGATAAGTATCTAGTTTCTACACATTATAATAAGTCTGTCGTGGCGCAGAGGCACAAGCGTGCGACTGTAAACGCAACAGGTTTGTGGGTTCGATTCCCACTCCAGGAAATGTAAAATTTAGTATTTTAATTTCTTGGGTTTGGTATAAAGGCAAAGCGCGACGTTAAGTTCCGCCACTCAACACGCAATGCCTCAATTCGGCGGAAAGTGGGGAACGGGAATTGTTGAAAGAGAATGGAGTGCCTTAGCACTAGATCCCTCACTCTGCCTATCCTGCTGTATACGGGATACAGCGTGAAGTTAAAAAAAAAAGATAAGTTTACATTGTTAAATTAAATCATAATTTTAATTTTTTCCACAAATAAAAAAAGTGTAAATCTTTCTGGTTGCCAGACCGGAAAATCAAAATCAAAATACCCTTTATTCAAATAGGCTATTAAAATCACTTTCGAATCGTCAATTAACATAAAGATATCAGTATTATCAGTCCTACAGGAAGCTACTACACATAAAATACGCAATAACGCTCGCCTTCACTGTCCGGATTGTATTGGAAAGAATTTTTTGCATTTTAACTCGGTCATATATCATTTTTTTAATATATTCCCAAAAAGGGTGGAGACCCTTATATTAATTTATGTTTAGCGTCAGAAACCAGTATTAGGCAAAGCTCCATAATCTCTCAGCAGGCTATCGTGACGCAGTGAGATAGCGTCAACTGTAATCGCGATAGGTTGTGAATTCGATTCCCAGTCGGACAAATGGTTATATTTAAATCTAGTATTGTATTATATTGTATTAGCTTCACGCTGTATCCCGCACACAGCAAGGTAGGCAGAGGGAACCAAAGAACCTAGTGTTAAAACACTCCGTTTTCTTTTAACATTTCCTAATTCGGCGAAAAGTGGTTTCGCCGAATTAGGCATTGCGTACTGAGTGGCGAAACTTAACGCCGCGCTTTGTCTTGTTACCAGAGCGAGGAAATGAAAATACTAAGTATTATTTGTAATATTTGCATTTTTTGGAGAGAGAATCGAACCCACAATCTCTCACATTTACAGCCAGTGCCTCTGCGCCACGACAGACCTCTTTATATTTAAATTTTTTTTTATTTTTCGGCTCCGATGAGACAAAGCTCGGCGTTGAGTTCCGTCACTTAACACGTAATATCCCGAATTCAGGCAAAGAGCCGAATGTAGTGTCTTTTTCGTTATCTCTAAACACCCTCCTAAGCGGGATAAAGCGTGAAGATGTTATTTTTTGTTTCATAATCTCTTTTTTAACAAATAACAACAATTTATTTTTATTTATTTAATTATTTACGATCAAAGTTTTTTAATTTATTCACTTATAGAAATAAGATTCAAGTGAAGCATCTATTGAAACTGATAATTAACTTACTATGCCTTTTCCGAATACTTCAGACCCTTTACAATTTGTATTTACCTTGTAAATTTAATTTATTTTACAAACTTTATTGAAATAAAATGTAAAGGTAGCCTTTGACGATATAAAGAAATGAAAAACTACCTGAATGAAGCATTTCAGGTTTCATCCTGCATAGCAGAGATCAAAGAGAACCTAGTGTTGAGACACTATTCGGCGCTTTTTACTTGAATTCAAGACATTGTGTGTTAATTGGGGAGCTAAATGCCGCGTTTTCGTTGCCACCAGAACTGAAAAAATGAGAATATTGTAAATATAATCATTCCCCCGATTAAAAATCGAAGTCGCACCCACTCGGATTTACAGCGAGACGCTTCCACTTTGCTATGACGGCCTCTTCATATATTAATAAATATTTTAACCATATAGAAACACAAACAACTCTACCTAAAGGAAATTCTTCCACGGGTACCAGCTCGATTGGGGACTAAGAAATGTTATATGGGCTTTCAGCGCCGGCAGTACTTTGTTCCCCACTTTCCGATGAACTCAACGCCGCGCCTTACCTTGTTACTAAACCCAGGAAATGATAATACTAAAAAATCTCTGGAGTGGGAATCGAACCCACAAATTGTCGCGTTTACAGTCGCACGCTTGTGTCTCTGCGCCACGACAGGCGTTTACAATTTTAACTATCTGAAAAAGAAATTATTTAGGAGATCTTAGTTCAGTTATTAGCAGTATTATAATAAGAAAGCTTGAAGCTTCTTTGATTGAGGATTCAGTTACTTTTTAAATGGCGGAAGGCTTTGAGCATCGTCTCGAGAGGATATCATTTAAATGTTGAATATCAAAAAAAATTGGTTGATGCGCTATGAACGAAAAAAAATGTTCTTTCAGGCTCCTTTGGTTTCCTTACTTTCTTGTGGTCTTTTAAAAATATATGATTATGGATAGATATCGTTCTTTATTGCACTTTTTATTTAGTTTAAAAAGACAGGTAAAGTTGTGTGGTTTTCAAAAATCGTGCATGATATTTTTAGAAAAATTCGCACATTTTTATATTTACTAATGTACTCGTTGACGCGTTAACAACGCGTTGTCTAGTAACGTGTCACTTTATACAAACATGGATGTCAAAACATGGCGGTGTGTGTAACATTTATTTTGTTAATTTAATATACTTTTTATATATTTTTTTTAAATGTTAGCATTCTGCACTCCTCTATATTAACTATAAGTGTGCCAAGTTTCATGCTCCTCCAACCGCGTAATTTTCGAAAAAAGGGTCCAAAGATTTGACTTCACGTATTTTTATGTATAGATTTTTGCTCCTATTTGATATTTGATACAATGCGCGTTGAATAACGGAATTCATCACTACACCTTGTTTTACTACAGCGGTGAAAATAAAAATTTTAATAAAACCATTCCGTCGAGTGGAAACCGAACCCACAACGACCGCAATTAAAGTCAGACGCTGTAACCACCATACAATGGCTTTAATTATAATACTAAACAATTATT
>JAKGSA010000647.1:0-69789 GCA_033558755.1 Philaethria dido
GTTATGTGCGGGATACAGCGTGGAGTAAAAAAAATATATAATTCCAGATCAGGTGTGAAGAAAATAATAAGTTTAATAAACTTATTAATGCATATACATTTTTTTAAAATTAAAAGCCATTAGAAATACTTTACTTAAAGAGTGAAAAATTAGTTAAATAAAAGAAAATCTATCAAATAAAAAAATATTCAAATAGCATTAGAAAAACAACTTAGAGAAAAACTTTATAGCTTCACGAAGTATACCGGACATAACAGGGGACCTAGTGTTAAGACATTCCGTTCTCTTGTAATATTTCCGTTCTCTACTTTCCACCGAATTGAGGCATTGCGTGCTGAGTGGTAGAACTCAACACCGCGCTTTGCCTTTAAGAAAAGCTTAAATTGAATAATGGCTGTCTTGAAATGATTTTAATACTATTAGAACACATTAATTCTAATCAGATCTGGACATATGTGGCGATTTTTAACAAATTTAAAGGTAAAAAGCGAGTCGAAATATCGTTAATTTAGTTACATTGATCAACAAATAGATATATACATACAAAGTAAATAAAAACTAGCAAAAAAGTCACTAGAATCCAGTGGCGAGGTGAAAATTAAAAAGGATATGTATATATTTAGGGAAGCCGGTATATATTAAGGGAAGCCGGTATAGGATGTTTAAGTTTTTTAGCAATTTCACTATAGAAGTTTGCTGATGACCTTTTCTTTGTGGTTTTAAATGTCAGAGCTGGTTTTTTTGCAATTTTATAACCAAAATTTTCCTGACGACCGTTTTTTTTGCTCTCACATCTTTTTTTAACTTGTTTTTTTTTAACTCTCACACAATCCTGGGAACCATGTTGTATAATAGACGCCTTACCAGTATCATGAGTCATATAAATAGTTGTTGTTAATGAGAAATATAATTATTTTTATAAAACCTTACATAGGTGCATTTTTAAACAATTCCAAAAAAGGCAAAGGTTCTCAATTCAACTGTATTTTTATCGTATACTACAGCATAACTATAAAGTTATGTCAATTTTGATGATTCTTTTATAAAATTTAGTTAGGATCTGACGAGTAGTTTATGAGTTATTTGCAATAATTTTCCTTTTTAAAGCACATCCTTTGTAGTTGATTTTCTGTTTCTTGTTAAAATCTTAGTTATATGCTTTAAAGTAATATTTACTTACAGAATTGTTGTATAAATTTTATTTTTTTTATTTTAGACATAGCATATCATCAACATAAATACATCAACGACATATCATCAACATCGGCTCACCCAGTAAAAAAATAGTTGAATTCAGTATATCCTCCATTTTTTGAATTCGGTTAAAACATTTAGAAACTTCCTTTACCTAAAAAACTACTTTAATACTAAATTCTAAAAAATCTAGACTAACCACACCGGCTTCTTTCATTTAAGCATCACCAAACAATTTTTATAGCTTCCCAAAACCAATTACGTTACCAAAACGTAGACGTTATGACATAGAAGTGCTGGAATTTTCTCGATCATCGATACGTATTAATATGATTTCAAAGGTTTTAGTGGAAAGACAGTCTGTTTGCGCTTTTTACCTATTTGTTACTGAGCAACACTCAGCACGCAATGCCTCATTTCGGCGGAAAGTGGGGAACGGAGTGTCTTAACACTAGGTTCCCTCTGCCTACCCTGCTATATGCGGGATACAGCGTGAAGCTATGTATATATGTATGTAGAAATGAGCAATTTGTGAAATAAGTAAATAAAAATCTTGAATAAATAATTAAGACAAAAAGATAGTAAAATGCTTAGTGCATTTTGCAAATTAAAAAAATTATGAATAACTAACTGGATTTAATAAATTTAAATGTGACCACATAAAAATTAAAGAATCTTCCAAATGGATTCACGCAGCGTGCAACTGTAAGCGAGCGCCAGGTTGTGGGTTTGATTTCCACTCCAGGAAATATAAAATTTTCATTTCCTGGGTTTGGTAACAAGGCTGAGTTCCGCCACTCAGCACAAAATCCCTCAATTCGACGAAAAGTAAGGAACTGAGTGTCTTAACACTAGGTTCTTAGGTTCCTTCTGCCTACCCTGCTATATCCCGTATATACAGCGTGAAGCTAAAAAATATATAATAATACTCTTTATAAGGCCATTTATTAGTAGTAAGTTCGATTTCCACTCGAGGGAATAATATTTACATTATTCCCATTTCTCTGCCCTGTTAAGACAAATACCTTGTTGAGTTCAACCACTAGGTACAAAATGTCCCAATTTTGGCTGGAGAGATGAGAACGGAGTGTCTCTATACTAGGCTCCCACTGACTACTCTGATATATGCAAAAAGAACTGTACTCAATCTGGTAAGACAGAACGCGGTGTTAAGTTACAATACCTAACTTCGGGCTGAAAACTTTCTTCTTCTTCTTCTTCGTGTCACTCTTGGCAGAGTGGTCGTGGTCAACATGTATACCCCGAGGGGACAGGTACAGCTCTCCGTACTATTTTGCGCCATTTCTCCCTGTTTCACGCCATTCTGAAAACTTAGCCTATACGATAAGCTGTAAAGAAAATAATAAATTTGTAATAACTATCTTTAGTATATCATAATATGACGTCATCTACGCTATTGTAACTTTGCTTATTGGTATAGAGTGATAAACCGAAACTTATGACGATATTAAACTGAAAATTATACATTGTATGGCTAAATTACTTATATACATGTACATTATTACCATATAAGGCAAGAGCTGGTGCTGTTACTGTCGCCTGAAGCAATTTTGATTAAACTTAATGTAAAATTTACTTTCATACGAGTCAGATAGTATCAGAGGCAATTTATTTAAATTGTAAAATTTATCCAAAATGAGATTTTGAATAAGAAAAAAGATTAAATATAAAACAATATGTTGGTTTTGTTAAATTTTATAGCCTTTTTAGTTAATAACGTTAGCAAATCCAGGTAAAAATTTTAGGTTTTTTTTATGGGTATTGGATAGCAAACGAGCAGAAGGACCACCTGATGGTAAGTAACCTTCACCCATGAACATCTACAACACCAGAGATGTTGTAGATGCGTAGCCAACCTAGAGGATACAGATGGTAGGGGGGGACTATGTAGTAGTCCGCTATCGGAACCACCACATTTTGGGGAAAGGGTGGGTGGGAAAGGTGAATTCTAGGTTGGTATCAAATACAGCAAACTAAGAGAAATAAATCGAACTTGGCGTAAACCATGCAAAGTACAAATTGCCTGTTTGATTCTATACGACTCATCTATATATAAATACGTGATGCAAAAACTTTGGATCCTTTTTCTACGAAAATTACGCGGACGGAGGCGTATGAAACTTGGCATACTTATAGTTCATATAGAGAAGGAGTGCAGAATACTTATATTTTTTAAAATAATGCATAAAAAGTATATTAAATTAATAAAATAAATGTTACACACACTACCATGGTTTGACATTCATATTTATACAAAGTGACATATACATTACTAAAGACAACGCGTTGTTAACGCGTTAATGGGGTCACTTGTATTAAATATAAGCATATAGTTCGTTTCATTGCATGAATAAGTGACTAACAAAAAACGTACAGACAAACTCCTGGGCGTAGAAAACTAAAAATTAGCATGGTGGATCGCTGGTGACTGTAAGGGTACACTGATAGAGGATTTCTCGAAATTCCCATGGAAACTGGAAACAACGAGATTTTATGTTCAGCGGTCCATGCAAATTATATTTATACTAAAGTGCTAAGCTAAAAAGCTAATATTAAAAAAGCTTTCTTAAGTACAGTAGAAAATTGCCACACCCAACTACTTCTAACTGAAGCAAGCCTTGCGCAAGCTATCTAATGCAGTGTGATAATAACCGGAGAAGTAATCTTCCTACTACAAGAGTGGTCCGATAATTACTTAGCCTCACAGCCAAGTCGTGCCACTATCAAAAATTAATAAATTATTAAATTACTATCGTATAGTACATTCTTAGACGGCTACTGTAAAAATTTCAGCAAAATCTTCTACGTTGAAAAACAAATCAAAGCTTTTCCAAATTTATCGTTTTTTCTTTTGTAGGCTAAGAATATATATTATTCTTTCAAGAAAAATCTACTAAACGGGTCTATCTACAAGAAACGTTGCAGTAATATACTTTATACCACAGAGTAACACATAAATAACAAATTTTAAAGATTTTAAGTAATTTGATCATTGATAACGATAAGTATCTAGTTTCTACACATTATAATAAGTCTGTCGTGACGCAGAGGCACAAGCGTGCGACTGTAAACGCAACAGGTTTGTGGGTTCGATTCCCACTCCAGGAAATGTAAAATTTAGTATTTTCATTTCTTGGGTTTGGTATAAAGGCAAAGCGCGACGTTAAGTTCCGCCACTCAACACGCAATGCCTCAATTCGGCGGAAAGTGGGGAACGGGAATTGTTGAAAGAGAATGGAGTGCCTTAGCACTAGATCCCTCACTCTGCCTATCCTGCTGTATGCGGGATGCAGCGTGAAGTTAAAAAAAAAAGATAAGTTTACATTGTTAAATTAAATCATAATTTGAATTTTTTCCACACATAAAAAAAGTGTAAATCTTTCTGGTTGCCGGACCGGTAAATCAAAATCAAAATACCCTTTATTCAAATAGGCTATTAAAATCACTTTCGAATCGTCAATTAACATAAAGATATCAGTATTATCAGTCCTACAGGAAGCTACTACACATAAAAAAACGTAATAACGCTCGCCTCCACTGTCCGGATTGTATTGGAAAGAATTTTTTGAATTTTAACTCGTTCATATATCATTTTTTTAATATATCCTCAAATAGGGTGGAGGGGAACCCTTATTTAAATTTATGTTTCGCGTCAGAAACCAGTATTAGGCAAAGCTCCATAATCTATCAGCAGGCTATTGTGACGCAGTGTGGCATCGTCTGACGTTGTTCGTTGTTCGTTGTGAATTCGATTCCCAGTCGGACAAATGGTTATATTTAAATCTAGTATTGTATTATATTGTATTAGCTTCACGCTGTATCCCGCACACAGCAGGGTAGGCAGAGGGAACCAGAGAACCTAGTGTTAAAACACTCCGTTTTCTTTTAACGTTTCCTAATTCGGCGAAAAGTGGTTTCGCCGAATTAGGCATTGCGTACTGAGTGGCGAAACTTAACGCCGCGCTTTGTCTTGTTACCAGAGCGAGGAAATGAAAATACTAAGTATTATTTGTAATATTTGCATTTCTTGGAGAGAGTATCGAACCCACAACCTCTCACATTTACAGCCAGTGCCTCTGCGCTACGATAGGCCTCTTTATATTTAATTTTTTTTTTTATTTTTTTGGCTCCGATGAGACAAAGCTCGGCGTTGAGTTCCGTCACTTAACACGTAATGTCCCGAATTCAGGCAAAGAGCCGAATGTAGTGTCTTTTTCGTTATCTCTAAATACCCTCCTAAGCGGGATAAAGCGTGAAGATGTTATTTTTTGTTTCATAATCTCTTTTTTAACAAATAACAAGAATTTATTTTTGGTGGTAGGAGGTTCGTCCTCCGTCTGGCTCGCGACCACTATCATGTCAAAGACGAACCGCCAAATATCTTATGATGTGTTCCGGTTCGATGGCATGTAAGCCAGGTTTTCCCCCTTTCCCACCCATCCTTTCCCCAAAATGTGGTGGTTCCGATAGCGGACTACTACATTATCCTCCCTTTCCATCTGTATCCTCTAGGTTGGCAACGCATCTAGTACATCTCTTGTGTTGTAGATGTTGATGGGCGAAGGTAACCACTTACCATCAGGCGGTCCTTCTGCTCGTTTGCCATCCGGTATCCATAAAAAAAAATATATATATTTATAATTATTTAATTATTTACGATCAAAGTTTTTAATTTATTCACTTATAGAAATAAGATTCAAGTGAAGCATCTATTGAAACTGATAATTAACTTACTATGCCTTTTCCGAATACTTCAGACCCTTTAGAATTTGTATTTACCTTGTAAATTTAATTTATTTTACAAACTTTATTGAAATAGAATGTAAAGGTAGCCTTTGACCATATAAAGAAATGAAAAACTACCTGAATGAAGCATTCCAGGCTTTATCCGGCATAGCAAAGATCAAAGAGAACCTAGTGTTGAGACACTATTCAGCGCTTTTCAGTTGAATTCAAGACATTGTATGTTAAATGGGGAATTTAACGCCGCGTTTTGTCTTACCAGAGCCGTAAAAATGAGATTATTGTAAATATAATCATTCCCCCGATTGAAAATCGAAGTCGCACCCACTCGGATTTACAGTGAGACGCTTTTCCACTTTGCTATGACGGCCCCTTCATATATTAATAAATATTTTAACCATATAGAAACACAAACAAGTCTACCTAAAGAAAATTCTTTCACGAGTTTCACTAGCTCGATTGGGGACTAAAAAATGTTATATGGGCTTTCAGCGCCGGCAGTACTTTGTTCCCCACTTTCCGCTGAACTCAACGCCGCGCCTTACCTTGTTACTAAACCCAGGAAATGATAATACTAAAAAATCTCTGGAGTGGGAATCGAACCCACAACCTGTCGCATTTACAGTCGCACGCTTGTGCCTCTGCGCCACGACAGGCGTTTACAATTTTAATTATCTGAAAAAGAAATTATTTAGAAGATCTTGGTTCAGTTATTAGTTGTTTTATAATAAGAAAGCTTGAAGCTTCTTTGATTGAGGATTCAGTTACTTTTTAAATAGCGGAAGGCTTTGAGCAACGTCTCAAGAGGATATCATTTAAATGAATACCAAAAAAAAAATTGGTTGATGCGCTATGAACGTTAAAAATGTTCTTTCAGGCTCCTTTGGTTTCCTTACTCTTTGGTCTTTTAAAAATAAATGATTATGGATAGATATCGTCCTTAATTGCTCTTTTTATTTAGTTCAAAAAGAGACGTAAAGTTGTGGTTTTCAAAAAATCGTGCATGATATTTTTAGAAAAATTCTCACATTTTTATATTTACTAATGTACTCGTTAACAACGCGTTGTCTAGTAACGTGTCACTTTATACAAACATGGATGTCAAAACATGGCGGTGTGTGTAACATTTATTTTGTTAATTTAATATACTTTTTATATATTTTTTTATAAATGTTAGCATTCTGCACTCCTCTATATTAACTATAAGTGTGCCAAGTTTCATGCTCCTCCAACCGCGTAATTTTCGAAAAAAGGGTCCAAAGATTTGACTTCACGTAATTTTATGTATAGATTTTTGCTCCTATTTGATATTTGATACAATGCGCGTTGAATAACGGAATTCATCACAACACCTTGGTTTTACTACAGCGAGTGAAAATGAAAATTTTAATAAAACCATTCCGTCGAGGTGGAAACCGAGACCCACAACGACCTGAATTAAAGTCAGACGCTGTAACCACCATACAATGGCTTTGAGTATAATGCTAAACAATTATTTTTCATAATAATTGAAAAATATTAAAAATTTTTAAGATTTTTTCCTATTTTTAACCGTCTTCAAAAAAAGGAAGAGGTTCACAATTCGACTTCTGTATTTTTTTTTATGTGAGAGGTTACATCATAGCTTTATACATAGTGAAGCAATTTTGATAAATCTTTATATATATGATAACTAGTGCTTATAATGTAGTACATTTTAAATTTCTTTCACTTGAATACTTTGAGTTATTCGTAATAATGTTCTAGTACATTTTATTTAAAATCGCTTATATTTTTGTTAAAATCTACTCGCATCTACCATATAATTTAGCATTTCCTCCATATATTTATATAACAAAAATATAGCAGAACCAAAGATGGCTAAAAAGCAAAGAGCCCTTTAAGATCTAAATGTAAATTCCTTCCATCCATCCCTGTCTGTCACACCTCAACCACTGCCTATAGCGTGAAGCTAAAAAAAAATAAGTAAATCAGCCTTCCATCAGAGTAGCTTGCAACTGAACCCACAAACATTGCAATTAAGATTGAGCCTTTGCCATTGTGCAAAGTCAAAGTCAAAGTCAAATAATTTTTATTCAAAATAAAAGATGTTACAAGCTTCATTTTTTGAACGTCAAAATAATTTACTACCGAGTTCACTAAATTTAATGCACCAGACCTGAGAGAACGGCGCAAACTCCCAGCGGGACTTTTTCTCATAATTCAAAATGTGCCGTGTAATGACTTTCCTTTCAATACATTATAATATTATATACATATTTTCATAAAATATAAAAAAATATAACGCCTGTCGTGGCGCAGAGCACAAGCGTGCAGTAAGCAAAGGTTATGGGTTCGATTACCACTCCAGTGAATGAAACACTTTAGTATTTTCATTTCCTGGGGTTTTTATTAACAAGGCAAAAGCGCGGCGTTGAGTTCCCCCTTAGCACCAATGCTAATTCGGCGAGAAGCGGGGGAACAGAGTGACTTAACCCTAGGTTCTCAGGATCCCTCTGTCTACCGTGCTATATGCGGGATACAGCGTGGAGTTAAAAAAATATCAACTCTTAGACGAAAATCCACACTTTTTTTTTACGTATACATGCATATAATTCTGAATTTCTCCTTATATTTATGTAACAAAAAGAAATGGTAGCAGTACAAAAGGTATAAAAACCAAAAAAACCTACCCTTACTATCTATATGCAAATACACCACCATCATCCTATCTGTCACACCCTCAACAGTTTCAGTGGCATGTAAATGAAATTTATGTTGATGTCCACTTCGGATCTCATTTTGTGCCCAATGAGATGCTAATTTGATATATTTGAAAGATTACATCACGTCTCGAGCAGAATAATGGATTAATAACAGTTTTTCTGTATAAGAAACTATTAACTCGCGTTAACAACGCGTTATCTTAACGATAGTATATGTCACTTTATATAAACATGGATGTCAAAACACCTTAGTAATTAGTATTGTAACATTTATTTATTAATTTAATCTACTTTTATGCATTTATTTAAAAATATATTATCATTCTATCTCCTTCGTTATATAAACTATAAGTGTGTCAAGTTCCATGCTCCTTCGTCCGCGTATTTTTGTAAAGGGATCCAAAGTTTTGTTTCACGTATTTATATATAGAATAACATTACATATACCATGAGCATTTCGATGTAAACCTCTTTGATATGTGAGGATATGTTAGCGATTATAAGGGTTAGTATTTTATAATTCTAACTATCTTCTTAAACCTAAGAAATCTATAAATTTTCTTTTCTTAATTTACAAAATATATAAAAAGTAGTAGGCTTGAGCCTGCTATCACGTCGTCTTCCACTATAGCGGTCGTGCCACTTAGTGTCATTGTATAGTTAAAAATAATAATCATGGCGCCTGTCGTTGTCGACAGAGGCACAAGCTTTGTCACGACTGTTGTGGGTTCGATTCCAAAAATCCGAGAAGCAGTAAAAGATTAAAGTATTTTCATTTCCTGGATTTGGTAGCTGAAGCTAAAGCGCGGCGTTGAGTTCCGCCACCTCAGCACGTGATGCCTTAATTCGACGGAAAGTGGGAATGGAGTTCTTAAAAAAAATCATTTTCACGAAATAAAGAAAGCGAGAGCTTCAAAAAGGCACTAATAATATTACAATTATTACGAAAAACTGAAAAACTACTATTAAATTTAAATAGTATGTCAGAAGTAGGTCTTAACTTTTAAGGTTGGTTCACCCAGTAAAAAAGAGTATGGAAGATAATACATATAAAAAAACATAGTCAAATTGGTTCAATCAATTAGATTCGATTAATGTTAAATACACAATACCAGTCATCTTAAATATTTTTTTAACGTCACACTCTTGCTTTTTTTTTTTCTTATCTTATTACTATATTATTCGCACTTAGGAATTTATTTTGTTTTAACTAAGCATGATGTATCTGCCTATAAGTGTTTGTTACACCTAGATTAAGTCCTGTGTACGTTGGTGGATTAATAAATAAATAAATAAATAAATAACGAATAACAAAATTATCTTATAAGGCTCCCACTTTTCTTTTAAAGTACAGAACCCTAAAAAGTGTCATAAAAACTTAATTCTAGATTTATTTTTTCGTCACTTTCTCCAGTAAAAATGTAAAATAGTGGTGGTAGGAGGTTCGTCCTCCGTCTGGCTCGCGACCACTATCATGTCAAAGACGAACCGCCAAATATCTTATGATGTGTTCCGGTTCGATGGCATGTAAGCCAGGTTTTCCCCTTTCCTACCCATCCTTTCCCCAAAATGTGGTGGTTCCGATAGCGGACTACTACATTATCCTCCCTTTCCATCTAAATCCTCTAGGTTGGCAACGCATCTAGTACATCTCTTGTGTTGTAGATGTTCATGGGCGAAGGTAACCACTTACCATCAGGCGGTCCTTCTGCTCGTTTGCCATCCATAAAAAAAAAAAAA
Organism: Philaethria dido; assembly: GCA_033558755.1. NCBI lineage: Eukaryota > Metazoa > Arthropoda > Insecta > Lepidoptera > Nymphalidae > Philaethria > Philaethria dido. The sequence continues at coordinate 10,404 of JAKGSA010000647.1, forward strand.
AAAAATAAAATAACACACAGGAGCTATTAAATAGCCATTACAAAACATAAAAAGTTATGTCGAAGCAATGTAAATAGGAAACTAGTGAAATCTTTAGTATCACGCGAAATATACATTTGTTAATTTTACTGTTACTATCGGATTATTGTTGGTCTGAGTTCATCTATATCTATACTAATATATAAAGCTGAAGAGTTTGTTTCTTTGTTTGTTTGAACGCGCTAATCTCAGGAACTACTGGTTCGAATTTGAAAATTCTTTTTGTATTAAATAGACCATTTATCGCGGAAGGCCTTAGGCTGTATAACATCACGCTGCAATTATTAGGAGCGAAGAAATAATGGAAAATGTGAAAAAAAAGGGGAAAATTATTCATCCTTGAGGGTTTCCGTTGCGTGCGCTGCGAAAACGTTTCAAGATACCAAAAATATATGTATGAAAGAATTATATGTCATATATGATGAACTTATTGTTAATTTCCATTGGCCACGCGAGTGAATTCGCGGGTTATAGTTAGTCTATATATAAATACGTGAAGCAAAAACTTTGGATCCCTTTTTACGAAAATTACGCGGACGGAGGAGCATGAAACTTGGCACACTTACAGTTTATATAGAGAAGGAGTGCAGAATGCTAATATTTTTTTTATATAATGCATAAAAAGTATATTAAATTAATAAAATAAATGTTACACACACTACCATGGTTTGACATCCATGTTTATATAAAGTGACATATATGTACATACGTTGCTAGGACGCGTCAACGGGGACACTAGAGTAGTTAATTAGCACTTATATTTCTTTCTTAATAAGCCATCATGGCCCATTGGTACAGCGTCTGTTTATAAACATGACTGGTACTCGTATTGTGTTCGATTCTCACTACATTTTAATAGGTTAATTTCTTCGCTTTCTTCGTAGAGTGCGGTGCTGAGTTTCGCCTTTAAACACACAATGTATCAAATTCAGAGGTAAAATAGAGAATAGAGTGTTTTCACACTAGGTTCTCTTTGATAGGTCGACTGTGCGAAAAAAAGTATAAAGCTACCGACTTCATTTCTTTCCGCATCTCTTGCATTAACCACTAACGATTAACCACTAACGATAAACCTAATTAGAAGTCACAGCTTTTATTTCACTGTTTCGGGTCCGACGTCTGAATCAGAAACTTATCCAAAAAGAAAATTTTCGGTAGCGTCATTAGTACTATAGATACATGCGATACACAAATTTGAATTTAAAAAAAAACTGTATTTTGTATGTTTTATATATATATTTTTTTATATTTTTTATTTATTATTTATATTTTTTGTGTTACCGCATATTTTTTTACTGAATGAACCAATTTTGATAATACTTTTTTATTATTATTATTCCTTTATTAAATTTAGTTAAGATCTTATGAGTTTTTGAGTTATTCGTAATCTTTGTACTTTGTCCATTTACTTTGTAGTGGGTCTTTTATTAAGCTTTTAATTATTTTAATTGTTAATTTATAACAAAATCATACACACATTTATGGTACATATAAGAATAACGTGTTACATTATGCGACTTCATGGTCATTATCATTTCTAGAGTTAGCCTTTCTCATTAGTGTTCTATGTAGAATGTACTAAGAAGACCCAAATAACAAAGAAGGAGGGAAGACAGGTACCCTTTTTCTTACAATATAAACGCTTAATGACATAGATCTTTGCTCGATAGTCTACCTAAATAAGTTTTTGTGTATATATTTAATGCCAACAATGGATTTAAATCTATTCGGAATATTAGGATAACTTAGTTAGTAGTCTATGAGTTCCTTAAAGAGACCAATTTCTTATAGAACTTAAGTTACCAAATTAATAATCATTTTATATATTAAAACTACATTATTAATTCATTATTCTTAGCTGTATAAGAGAGTCACTTTCCACTGAATTGAAGCATTGTGTGGTCAGTGGCGGATCTCAACGCCGGACTTTGCCTTAATACCAGAGCAGGGAAAATCCTTACTAGAATATTATAAATGCGAAAGTAACTCTGCCAGTCTGTTACGCTTTCACGCTTAAACCACTGAACCGATTTTGATGAAATTCGGTATGAAGATAGAACTGAACCTGGGAAAGGACATAAAGTACTTTTTAACGCGATTTTTTTTTTAAATGGTAGAAGGGGTTGAAATAAGGGATGAAAATTTGTATGGAAGTTGCTTATTATCAAACATAAAATCATGTAAGATAGTTCAACTGCATACAACTTTCACACCTAAACCACTTAGCCGATTTTGTACGATAGTCTAAACCTTGGGAAAGACTATAGGCTACTTCTTACCATGTAGGCGGGCGGAAAGCTAGTATTAAATATTATTAAATTTAGATTTTTTTATAGAGAAACTGCGACATGGATATCTATATATATATATATATATATATAATAAAAGAGCAGAAAAGTCAATTCTGTACATGAAAAGTTTTTGAAAAATATTAACTGGGTACGTTAATATATCGTTAATAGAAGCGAAAAAACCAATCAGTAGAATTTTTGTCTGTCTGTCTGTCAGTCTGTCTGTCTGTCTGTCTGTCTGTCTGTTTGTCTGTCTGTATATTTGAACGAGCATCACGCAAAAACTACTAGATAGAAATTAATGAAATTTAACATGGTCATAGCTTAGAGTCTGGAGGTACATATAGGATAGTTTTTATCCTGTCATTCGATTTAGTTTTCATGAAAAAAATAAAAAACCTACATAGATAAGTTGCTTTATATGCCGATAATTACTGGATAGAAATGAATGAATTTTGACACAGTAATAGTTTAGAGTCTGGAGGTACATATAGGATAGTTTTTATCCTGTCATTCGATTTAATTTTCGTAAAAAAAATAAAAATCCTACGTAGTCAAGTTACTTTATATATAATTACTGGATAGAAATGAATGAATTTTGGCACAGTAATAGCTTAGAGTCTGGAGGTATATATAGGATAGTTTTTATCCTGTCATTTTAGTTTTCATGAATAAAATAAATAACTTACATAGACAAGTTACTTTATATGCCGATAATTACTGGATAGAAATGAATGATTTATTGCATGGTTATAGCTTAGGATGCCTAGAGCAACTTATAGGATACTTTTGAATTGATAGTCAATGTAGTTTTCGTTGAAAAAAAAATAACTGACACCCTCAAATTACGTCAATTACTCGCATAATTTCTTTCTAATTACACTTAGTAATATTAATATAAGATATAAAAATATTAAAAGAAATGAAAAAGAGAACAAGAAATATACATTTATTTAATAAGAATCATATAATCGATTTTAGATATATTTCATCAATCCATAAAGCATGAACGCATAATAAGTAATATAATAATTTTATATTTGTTTTCAATATTTTCATGATTATTTTAGTGAAATTTTTAATATAGTATAATAAAAGTAATTTAATTTCTTACACAATGGAGTTATTATCTATTGGCAACATGATAATTTTATTTTATCATTATTATGAGGGTAATAGAAACTTTTAGTTGACGGAATATATTTTGTTAAGAATATCTTTTATAGTAATAAATTCTTATTGTAAGAAGTTCAAAATGTGTTAATTTAGATATTTATGGGAAAGTGTATTCATAAAGTAAGAGACAACATGACACAGGTAACGTAAAGTAAGTTTTATTAGTAAATATAATAACAATTATCCTATTCTGATTATTAATGTGAAAATTAGGAAACTTAAATATTTAGACGATATTTGTTACTCTAAAACTTAGGACTGTAATTTAGAAGATTTTGTATGCGTGAATCGGACTTATAATTTATTCATGTAAGGCTACAGAATAATTTAATAGGAAAAAATAAAAAAAACAGTCAAATTACATTGATTACAAAATAGTAAGTAAAACCATTTTTTTTTCAAATGTTATTTAGGTAGGTAGATTATTGTAAAAAGGTAAGGTGTAACAAGAAAGATTTGGTGAGGCAAGGGGAATATTTAGTTATAAAAATTAAATACGACAGTACTTAACATGAAAATAAGTGAAAAATCCTATGTTTAGCGCGAACGAAGTCGCGGGCACCACTAGTATACAATAAAAACACTTGTTAAATAATCATATTTGTATGTAATAATAAAATCTATTGAGAAGCAAAGAGATATATAAGGAAAATAAAATATCACGTAACATTATAAACACAGAAAGGTTTTTAGGTTACACAAACATTTTCAGTTAGTATAAATATTTACATGGACCGGTTATCTGTTCAGTGACCTGAATCCTGATGATTTGCTGAAATTTTACCTTATTAGATAAATATTACATAGTTTCAGCTTTACATTTTTTTCTCCCGTCAGAGAGAACCTAGTGTTAAGATACTCCGTCCGCGTTCCATATTACTTTGGGACATCGCTTGTAGTGGCGGAACTTAACGCCGCGCTTTGTCTTATTAGAGTGAATGAATGAAGATAACTTTCTGTCCAGCTTCAAAAAAATCCTCTTTATTTTTGATTTAGACTGTTTTTTCAATATTATTTCAATTAGACTGTGAGTTACTGCACATATTTTTAGTGGTTGAACCAATTTTCATGATTCTTTTTTTATATTATAAGAAGTGCTTCTAATGTAGTCTTTTTTTTAACTTCACGCTGTATCCCGCAAATAGCAGGGTAGGCAGAGGGAATCTGAGAACCTAGTGTTAAGACACTCCGTTCTCTTTCAACAAATCCGTTCCTCACTTTACTATTTATTAAATTAAGATGTGACCAGTAGTTTTTAAGCTATTCGTAATAATTATACTTTTTAGTGCATTTTCTTTGTTTTTTAAATCCTTATTATAATGAAATCATTCCCCCGAATGGAAATCGAACACGCAACCAACCAAACGTTTACTGTTAGACACTCTCCTACTGCACCATAAGAGCCTCTCTCTCTCTATTATACTTTTTGCACATTCCACGGAAGAGTAAACCCTAATCCCGTGAAAGGCAAACAGTCCTCGTTATGTGAACTGAAACGGGAGCTTTCCGAGCTTTTTCATATAAATTACTTCATCACTAACTGATGTAAAAAGCTGTTTTATACTTTTTTATTAAGTATGTAGACATATGACGTAGAGTATGAGCTACATTTTTTACATGTTAAAAATTGTTATTTGAATTTTTAAAGGCAAATATATTTTGGAATGTTGAAAGGGTTTTGGTATTATTTTTAGATAATGTATGACTATATAGCCGTTACAATATATAACTTTTCTTAACTGATGTTCATTTTTTTTTTAACTTCATCCTGTATCCCGCATATAGCAGGGTAGGCAGAGGCAACCTGAGAACCTAGTGTTAAGACACTCCGTTCTCTTACAACAATTCCGTTCCCCACTTTCCGCCGAATTAAGGCATTACGTGCTCAGTGGCGGAACTCAACGCCGCGCTTTGCCTTGTTACCAAATCCAGAAAATGGAAATACTAACATTTCCTGGAATGGGAATCGAACCCACAACCTGTCGCGTTTACAGCCGCACGCTTGTGCCTCTGTGCCAAGACAGGCGGAAATTCTCAATTCGACTGTATTTCTTATATATTACCGCATAACGTTTTACTGGGAGAGCCAAATTTGGTCATACTTTTTTTATATGATAGCTGGTACTTCAGATTTCTATCGTCAATAGTTTCTATCAGCCACTCAATCTATATATCCCTACTTTAATATTATAAGTGAATATAAGTTTGTAACGCTTTCACCTCAAAACTACTCGACCGATTATGATTAAACTTTGTTCACATATTCTTACTTGTACTTAGAAGAACATAGAATACTACTTACCTACCTAACTTTACGCTTTATCCATGGCGTGGTAGTCAGAAAGAACGGAGCGCCAAACTCTACGGTCCCTGCATACCTCTTTCGCCTCGTCCACAGTCATTAACCTCTTCATGCATGCGCTCCGGGGGGTCCTCATGCTTTTTACGTGACCTTCCTCCAGTATCATTGACACTGTGTTCTCGAAGGTCAACCGAGGTCTCCCCTTACCTCTCTTGCCGCTCACAAAAAATATAGCAAACATGTTGCTGTTCAGAAAAGTTAATATCTAGCCTTCAAAGCCTTCATTAACGTATATACGCACTATACACTATAGTATGTAGTATGAACTGCCATTGACCACGAGCGAAGTCACGGGTAGCAGCTAGTATATACATATTGCAGGTATCAGTTATTCTCCCACATTACGGTTAAATTATTCAAGAAAGCTTTGCTCTGGTAAAGTAATATATTAGATCGGTTAATACATTTAGTTCGGTGAACGCTGAACACTGTAATCAATTATGTTAACTCAAGCGGTTGGTTTACAAATAACCCTAACTTGGTTATTTTAAATGTGCATATTAATTCAGAACTCTTTTATGTAGAACAGGCGTGAATAGATTGATGGATTTTGTATGTATATCCTTTTAAATCCTGTCGTGGCGCAGATGCACAAGCGTGCGACTTTAAGCGCGACAGGTTGTTGGTTGGATTCCCACTCCAGGAAATGTAAAATTTAGTAATTTCATTTCTTGGGTTTGGTAACAAGGCAAAGCGCGGCGTTGAGTTCCGCCACTCAACACGCAATGCCTCAATTCGGCGAAAAGTGGGTAACGTGTTTGTTGAAAGAGAGCGGAGTGTTAACACTAGGTTCTCATGTTCCCTCTGGCTACACTGCTATATGCGGGATACAGCTTGAAGATAAAAAAAAAGAAATCTAAAATTGATCAAAAAAGCAGTTTACAATTTTTTCTCCTATAGCGAGGTAGGCAGAGAGAACATAATATATAGACATTGCGTTTGCCACTATTCACTCAAATTCGAAACATTGTATATTATGTGCCGGAACCCAACGCCACGCCTTATCTCCACAGAATGGAGAAGTAAAAATCATTTAAATACAATCATTCCTCCGAGCGGAAATCGAACCCACATTCAATCGCGTTTTACAGTCAGCCGCCGTCCACTACACCACGATGGTCTACTTTACAGTTCATTCATCAGAACCATTAATTAAAGTGAATGTAAAGAAAATGTGAATTACTCTAAGAATTTGTCGCAGTAACCTGCATCGCTTTGCGGGGTTCTTGACCGGTGCTAATGACCTTTTTGACGTGAACCACCCCTTTATGTCAGTCTGTTGAAATTACTTTAGTCGATTATTGTTATATAATTTGGTAGTAAAACCTAGATTTTTTAATACAATATTAATCTTTTGAGGCCATCGTGGTACATTGGAAGCGTTTGTTTTAAACGTGGATGCTTGTGGGATAGATTCCTTTTTTTTTATGGATAACGGATGGCAAACGAGCTTATATGTAGAGTTAATTTGTACGTGGTAGAAGTAGAAGCGAATGGTATAACAACGAAATCTCTCTGTAATCCGGATATAATTAGTAAATTCATGGAAAAATAAAGGAGCTTCTTCTCAACTTTTACTCTCACAAATTTCTGCTGTTTCTTATAATTTTAAAATATTGGAAACAAAATTCGCATAGTCTATGTTTAATACAGCTTACGTTTCTGGTTTCCAACTTACTCATGAAATTCAACTCGAACGCTAAAGAAACTTTTAATAAGCCGCTTCAATGGGTTTCTGATAGGAAACTGGGAGGAATAGCTTCCGCCGAAAGTATTGGAAAATTTTATAAAGTATATGAAGACATAATGGCGCAGTGAGACAACGTGTAAATGTAAACGCGATTGGTTGTGGGTTCGATTTCTATTAATTAGGGTGAGTGATTATATTTAAACATACATACATACATACATAGCTTTACGCTTTATCTCGCATATAGCAATGTAGGCAGAGGGAACCTAGTGTTAAGTTTTTATTTCCGCCACTCAGCCACGCAATATCTCAATTCGGCGGAAAGTGGGGGAACGGAGTGTCTTAACTAGGTTCTCAGGTTCCCTCTGCCTACCCTGCTACATGCGGGATACAGCGTGAAGCTAAAAAAAAGAAAAAAATATCACAAAATACATAAGGAGATCATTTTACTTAAATACGGCTATATTGTTTTCACGTAAACCATAAAAAAGTTGTAAATATCAAGTACCATCCGCTTGTATTGGCAACTGTTAGACCATAAGAGCAACTTGGCAAAGCGACGAGATCATAATTTTCAGATTTTGCTATTTCCGCTACGAATATTTGTAAATTTAAAGCTCTAGTATGATATATTCTACATTTACATGTTACTGTAGGATTTATAAGAAAAATTTCTAACTTTAGCAAAAATAAAATAAGTAAAAATTGCCTCTAAGCAAAGTGACTTTAAGTTTTAGCCGAAGTTGCAAGGAGAAGAATATGTAAGAATAGCAGAGAAGCAGATTAAAAACAATTTAAATACCTTAATAAAATAGAAAACTGAGCGCTTTATCTCTAGTGGTAGAGAGAACGAAGGAGCCAATGCAACGATCCCTACATACTTTATTCACCTCGTCCAAAACCATCAACCTCTTTATACATGACCTCCGCAGGGAATACGTTTTACGTGACTTTTCCGTCCAATCGTTCTTCCAGTATCATAAACACTGTAAAAACTGAATTTAAAGCAATAATAACGTAATTATTACTTACAATTTAGACCGGAGAACGGAGTGTCGTAGCTCTATGTTCTCTCAGACTAGACTGCAATGCAGAAAAAAGAGAGAAGATGATAAAAAAACCAAATTGAACCCAAAGTCCCCGACCATAAACACGCGAGCACTAAACCACATAGTTGACAAAATATATGTAGAAATATAGCAAGAACTAAAAATCTTTCATATTCATAATGTTAATCGGCTTAAGAGCAAAAAGCATTTGAGTTTCTGTGACCTTTCGCCTTCTCTTTGATGCTAACCTTTTTCAACTGTACTCGCATGTTAAACTTTAAAATGTATAAAAGCGTGTACGTTACGTTTTAGTTTGAATTTATTTCTTTTTAAAAAAATAATTTCTGGTTTTTTCCGGATATCCGTTTAGTGAAAGAGAACCTAGAGTCAAGCCACTTATAGCTTGAAATCGAGACATCACGTGATGGTAAGCGGAACTTAGCGCCGCTTTTCATGTTACCAGAATGAAGAAATTTAAATAATTAAAATTTAATACACCTATGAAAATCGAATCAACAACCAATCGAGTTTATAGTCAAACGCTGTCGCACTGCGCCACGACGGTCTCTATTCCAGCACATTATGAAATAGACAGATATTATTTAATGACAAGTCACTATGTTCTCCGTACTACAAGTATTTAGAGACTCATTTAAAAACGTAAAATACTTGTATACAAATTATAACTATTGTATAGTTGTAAAGAATACAACATTATAGTATTGTTGTGTGTTATTGAAATAGTAGTAGGCGGCGCAGTTGAAATGTGTCTGTACAATGATTGTGAGTTTGTGTTTCAAATCCATTGATATTTGTATTTATTTTATTGTAGAGTAACCTAATATCGATGGGTTCTACGGGTTCTTTTGCGGTAGAGCTATAAAAAAGTTCCTAAGATTACAGTTTTGTTGTAATTCGAAGCAAATGAATCATTTAAATAATAAATCCCTTGAATACATACATACATAGCTTCACGCTGTATCCCGCATATAGCAGGGTAGGCAGAAGGAACCTAGTGTTAAGACACTCCGTTCCCCACTTTACTTTGAATAATGACAAATTTAATCTAGTAGACTCAGAGAGATTTACGCAAAGATAAATAATTTATTATATATATAGAAGGAAACAACATATTTATCATGTTAACATTTTGGTCCACAGCAGCATCACATGCCCCAGTCGTAAGGGCGTTCAGCTTGGAGATAGCGAGCCGCACCGAGCCGGACGGCTGCCGCCAGATGATCGGCTCATTCTGGAACTTGTGCCGCGCGTGCCCTTCCATGCCCGTGGATAAGGTCAGTTATTAAGAACAGTGAATTATTATTATTTATTTATTTAGCTGCATTTTTTATCCCTAGCGGAGTAGTCTGAGAGAACGGAGCTAAACGCTACGGTCAGATCATTGCGTTATTTTTTTAGTGTCTTTCATCAGTTCGCGTTAAGAACTTAAGTTTGTAATTGTAACACGAGAATTATGTATACATAAATTATATTTATCACACAAGTTGTGAAATAATAAGCTTCACGCTTTATCCCTCGTAGCAGGATAGTCAAAGAGAACCTAGTGCCAAGACACTCCGTTCTTTACTTTCCACCAGAATTTAAGACATTGTGTTGGGTGGCGGACCTTAACACCGCGCTTTATCTTTCCAGAACATAGCAAGGAATTATTATCATTATATGTAATCATTCCCCCAAATGAGCAACTATAAAAAAATGGTACAATTCATATTTTTTAAAAGTGTTGTGTCAAAAATTGAATTTTCGCTTAACTGAATTTTGATTGGCCAAATTTAGCGTACAAATGACATGGATTGTGATTGAAGGACTCGATGTCCAAATGGATGTAACGTATAAATTACTTTATAATACATGGAACTCGTATAAAATTCGATATATAGTTCTCTAAATAATAGAACCTTCTAAAAATGGTCATTACTGAAACAAAAAAAATATAAAAAATATAAAATATGATTTATATTAGGTTGTCAGGTTCCCTCAGCTGGTAGCTGTCAGGTACCCTGCCTGTGGAGCTTATTAATGTGAGAAAAGCCATCGTGGCGCAGTAGGACAGCTGACTGTAAACGCGATTGGTTTTAGGTTTGATGCCCACTCAGATAACGGTTATATTTAAATTGTTTTCATTTCCCTACTTTGGTAAGCGCGACTTTTGGTTTTCACTACTTAATGAGAACGGAAACTTGTCAATCAACATTTAAAGCTTCAAAAATTAATAAAATTTCTTTAAAAATAAGCAATACTTATACAAAAAAAAAACATTTCTAGAAAATATATATTTCTCTCTCTTTGTCAACCATTGTTGGGTATAGGTCTCCTCATTGGATTACCAGTCTTTTCGGTCGCATGTTCTTCTAATCCAGTTTCGGCCTATCGTTTTATTTAACTTAAATAAAATATATATTTATTTCACTTAAATAAAATGAAAAAGGAACATTCTACAAAAAAAAAAATTATTTACTGTAACAAAAAATCCAACAATTTGTTAATTAAACCATTACAACATTTCTACAAATAAAAAAGCTCTGAAATGAAAAAGCTCTACTAAATATCGCGTCGAAGTGAAATTCTCGTTCATTTAGCGCTTTGTAGCGAAACACGTTGACGGTTGAAATTGTCAGTCACATCTACGCTACAGGTAATCGAGGGCGGTTTGCGCTGTGCCTTCAAACTTGTTTGGTTTTAAATGTTAGTAAATTCTTTATTACATTTCAAAATACATGACAAAAAAATACGGTTTAGTACACAAAAATGGACTTATCGCTAGAATAGATCACTTCCAATCAACTTAAATCAATCAAAAATCCGTTAAATATAAAATAAAAAAGGAAACGCAAGAAAAGGTCAGGTTCTCTCTGCCCCTGTGGTGTTTTGAGACTGAGCGAAGAAAGCTTCCTCCTCCTCGCCTTACACCATCCACTGCACGAGACTGGGACGGGAGGCTTATCATCACCGTTTTGGCCTCTAATTCCAGTCCGAGAACCGGGTGCCAATCTTCTGGCCCGACTAGGTGCGCGCAGGTTGCTCCCTTGCGCTAACTGAGCCCCTTTGAGATGTCTCACCATCCTTTACTCCACTTCACCGCACCTCCACGGGCTCTCCGCCATCAGGGTTCACGGAAGATTATGAGGTGGTACCCGTAACCACTGCTAGAGCGAGTTTCTACTGATTTAGGAACACAGATAACTCGTTTCAGGTCTATTTAGGCGGAATTACCCGTTCTTTTCAACAAAAAAAAGAAAAAATAATGTTCCCTACCTGTCTGCCTGCTATTTCTTTATATTTATAGCAAATGTTTTAATCAATATCACGAAAATATTAAAATAAAAATAGTTATATCATCATAGTAACAACGTAACGTGAAACAATACTCAACACTAGCAAGGCTACGTCAGCGTGAGCTTAGTTTTTATGCGACCCTCATCTCTCACATTGTGGACACTGTCGTGTGAAGGACTGTCACGAGAGGTGTCGGGCTAATTTACTATTTTTCACGCTTATTTTCTACAGAAATTCTATAACAATGACTACTTGTTTGGGGAAATATATTTATAAAATGTAGCTTAAAAATAATATTACACAATAGATAGAAAGACAAAAAGATAGAACTCTTTACTACACAAATGCACAAAAAGAAAATCGGAACATACGAGTATAAAAGAAACAATATTATAATTATAATATCGCCTGTCGTGGCGCAGAGGCACAAGCGTGCGATTGTAAGCGCGACAGGTTGTGGATTCGATTCCCACTCCAGGAAACGAAGTATATTCATTTTCTGGGTTTAGTTACAAAGGCAAAGCGCGACGTTAAGTTCCGCCACTCAGCACGCAATGCCTCAATTCGGCGGAAAGTGGGGAACGGAATTGTTGAAAGAGAGCGGAGTGTCTTAACACTAGGTTTTCAGGTTACCTCTGTCTACCCTGCTATATGCGGGATACAGCGTGAAGTTAAAAAAAAATGTATATACTGTAAGTTTCTAATAGTATCGGTGACTGTCTTTAGCGACTGTAAACGCTATTTGTTGTGAGTTCGATTCCTACTCGATGGAATGATTACATTTAAATTATTTTATTTCTTCGCCTTAGAAAAATATAGCACAGCGTTGAGTTCCGCTACATAACAATGAAGACTAAGGAAAATACTAGTTGCCCTTTTCCCTAGATATAGCTAAAAATTATAACAATTTGAAATACTTCTAGAGAGCAATGTCTCTACTGGAGAAGGCTTTATAACACGTTAGCATCTTACAAAGTTCTCAGTACATCTTCAAGGACTAAAACTTCCTAATTACAAAAGTTAAGAGAGAAAAAAAATTAAAATTAATGACTTTATCAAGACTTGCCTTACGTATTATGAATCTAGAACGGTTTTTCTTTATTTCAGTAAAAAAGCGTCTGCCTTTAAATCGTTTAACGATGGTTATGAGTTCGAACCCCACACGAGGTTTTCCCTATTCTCATCCATCCTTTCCCCAGAACGTGGTGGTTCCGATAGCGAACTACTACATTACCCTCCCCTTCCATCTGTATCCTCTAAGTAGGCAGCGCGTTTACAATACCTCGGTATTGTAGATGTCCATGGGCGAAGGCAACCACTTACCATCAGGTGGTTCTTCTGCTTGTTTGCTCTCCGTTGTCCATAAAAAAAGAGGGAATGATTATATTTAAATTATGCTCATTTCCCCGCTCTAGTATGTCAAAGCACAGCATTGACTTCTGCCATTTAACAAACAACTTCACCAATTCGAAAAAGCGAAATTCGGTGTGTCTAGTGTCTTTCTTTATATCGTAATATGTAAAAAATCAATTAAACTTCTTTTTTATTATTATTTTTAATTTACCTATCAAAAATATCTCAAATATTTTATTTTTACAAAGAAATCTCGCATTTCTTCCTTCCATCCAAATAGTAATATTGTGCATCTACAATTCTTAACGTCGCACTTCATATTAACAAAATCTTGAATAAATTTATATTTTTATTCGAATTAATATTTAATACTACTAAAAAATAAAAACACTCGTCTTCTTGTTTTTAATTAATATTACATATGCGAAAATTTGGGAGGATTTATGATTGTTACTCTAAAACTTCTTGAATACTACTGAACGGATTTAAATGATCAGAACTAGACCAGGGGCGGCTCTAGCTCGCGTAGCGCCTGTGTGTAATGAAACCCTGGCGCTCCCTAGGCCGCACCCGCACTGGCTAGCCGCTTCTGTCATATCATAGTTGTACCATGATTGTCTAAGTGTACATTGCACACCTTGCACTATAGGTAAAGTCGCCCCTGGATGAAATTTTACAATAACATTGCTTACACATCAGAATATCACATAGACAATATATAAAAATTTTGAGTTATTTACCATAACATAACGATAAGTATGTATATTATTTCATTCTTGTTGTTTGATTCTATGAAAACAATCTATTCAATTAAATGTCAATAGCTGTATATTGGAAACAGATTTCGTGATGTTTTTTATGATAAATACCAAGCCTCTATGGATGTAAACAAAAAAGTAATTGAAATTCATCCAATAGTTTTTGCGTCAAATGCGAACAACACCCGATAATTGTTATTTCATTTTTATGTTAGTGTAAAATTATGAAAAATCGGCTTTATACACATTTCCTAGATATTTTATAGAATTCCAAACTGACACTAGGTAATGTACAAAAAAACGGAAATTACTTTTACTTATGAAGATTTTTTTTTAACTTCACGCTGTATCCCGTATATGGCGGGGTAGGCAGAGTGCACCAGAAAACCTAGTGTTAAGACACTCCGTTCCCTTTCAACATTTCCGTTCCCCACTTTCCGCCAAATTGAGGCATTGCGTGTTGAGTGGCGGAACTCAACGCCTCGCTTTGCCTTGTTACCATACCCTTGCGCCATGACAGGCGTTATATGAAGATTTAATTAATTTATTCTCTTAGAAATAGTTTGAATTGTTTAGTTTAGGCTAAATCTATGATTTGACTGATATTCCGACAGTTAAAACAATTCTGACTCTGGCGCAAGAACCCTTACCGAAGCCAAAAGTTTTGAAAACTACTTGTCACTTGCTCTTAACATTTCAAAATCAAGAATACAACATTTCCGACTATTTCTTAAGAAACATCTAGAACTCCTCGAAGAAATGAATAATACAATTTATTTTACACGTATCTTAAATATATTTAGTACTGTATACAATTCTGAAAACTTTATAAAATGTTAGCTTACATATATAGTGATATTAAAAGGACACTGTGGCGACGCCTTTCATGTCTTACTGATGATTGGTAAATTCTAATTATATTCGTAATTTTTTTATTTTATTTTTTTTAACTTCACGCTGTATCCTGCATATAATATAGACTGTACATGCGGCGTCCCTTTGGAACAAACTTCCCAAACCTATCCAACAAAGCCCATCAATTACATCCTTCAAGTCCTCATTGAAAAAATATTTAATTAAAGAATTAGACAGTGCTTATCATTAAAGTAACGTTATTACGCTCATATTATATTTATTTGTATGTATATATATGTATGGTTTTATTATATAGTTATATTTATTATAAGGTTATATTATATATGGTTTGAAATTCATGTGTATGTATATATGTATATATTTATTTGTTTGTATATATTTTAATTTTTTTTTTTATTTTATATTTACTTTTTAGATTAGATGTTTATCTTAATTGTTTATTGTACGGACTGTCATCCCGTTATATATTTTTTTCTTTCATCCCTATCTACCGATTGGCTGGAAGATATCTCTTATAGAGATAAGTCCACCGTTGCTTATTACTACTCTGTACTATTAACGTGTTTGTAGTTTTTTTTAAAGTGCAATAAAGAATATTATATAGCAGGAAAGGCAGAGGGAACCTGAGATTATATTCATAATATTTATTCGTCATATTTAAGATATTCACAAATCGTATATACGACGATTGGTTCTCAGGTTCCCTCTGCCTACCCTGCTATATACGGTATACAGCGTGAAGTTAAAAAAAATGGTAAAAGATACAACCATCACCGATATCGACGTTATTGAAGGGAAATTTCCACTACACAAATTTCAATATTTCAAAATAAGTGTCTTGATGCTAGGTTCTCTATACCTAGAGTAGGCTTTGCAGACAAAAGCGTGTATCTAGAGAGCGTAGAGAAGCAAGTCATTTATTAATAGGCAGAGACAACCTCTGCTTGCTTTATAAGTTAAGGTACATTTTTTTTTGTTACCCAGATCGTCATGGCAAGGACATGAGGATATTAATTTGGTATCGGATCTGGACACATTTGCAAATTTTCAACCAAATAGAACTGCCAAAAATAACATTGAAATATTTTCTTACATTAATTTATAGATATGGGGAAACTAATTAGTATGTTGAAAAGGTTAAACTAAATAATTAACCAAATCGTAGAAATAATGTTTATAAAACATTTATTATTATATTTATGAGTATAAAAAGAACTATTGCCTATGAAATTGCTTCAGGCGTTCTTGAAATGTAGATATAAGTTATGATATTTAAAGTGGCAGATTCACATTTTATTTATATATGGAGAATTTAAATAATTCTAAAATATAGAATTTTAAAAATAATTTTAATTCTCCACTCTCGTCACTCTTTAACACATAATATTTCGAATTCTAGCGGAAAGTGGGGAATAGAGAGGTTCAGTCTACCTGTGATCACGGACTACTGTAAAGTGTTCGAAACGTCGGGTTTCCAAAAATGTATTTCCAAATATTAAAATATGCGCGATTAATCCGGTTAAAATAGTTACATTTAATAAGAGTGATTCTCTTTGAATACCATAC
Organism: Philaethria dido; assembly: GCA_033558755.1. Classification (NCBI taxonomy): domain Eukaryota; kingdom Metazoa; phylum Arthropoda; class Insecta; order Lepidoptera; family Nymphalidae; genus Philaethria; species Philaethria dido. Next base: position 26,861 of record JAKGSA010000647.1, read on the forward strand.
TATGTAGGATAAAGCGTGAAGCTGAAAAAAAACCCCAAATAGGAATTCAACCTATGACCCATTGATGCAGACATATCTATAGTATGGTAAAAGTTGATAAAAGTATGGTAAAAGAAGATGCCTCAATTCGGCGGAAAGTGGGAAACAGAATTGTATTAAGAGAACGGAGTGTCTTAACACTAAGTTTTCAGGTTTCCTCTGCCTACCCTGCTGTATGCGGGATACAGCGTGAAGTTAAAAAAAAATGTTAAAAGATATAACCATTTTAATTAATAAAAGCGATATCGACGTTATTGAAGGGAAATTTCCACTACACAAATTTCAATATTTTAAAATAATTAAAAATACTTTGCCTTATTCATTAATTCATACTTACTTACTTATATTAAAGTTCTGTACATATATATCTTAAAAAAATTCTATACAACTTTATGGAATCAATGTATCACAATGTTAATACAATTTAATTTAAATCGTTATTTTGATAGGTATAGTCTCTTCTTTCTTTTTTTTTTAACTTCACGCTGTATCCCGCATATAGCGGGGTAGGCAGAGGGATCCAGAGAATCTAGTGTTAAGACACTCCGTTCTCTTTCAACATTTCCGTTCTCCACTTTCCGCCAAACTGAGGCATTGCGTGTTGGGTGGCGGAACTCAACGCTGCGCTTTGCCTTTTTTTTTCCTGGAGTGGGAATCGAACCCACAACCTGTCGCGTTTTCAGTCGCACTTCTGCCTCTGCGCTACGACAGGCGACAGGTATAGTACATTACTTAAAACGTAGGTTCAAAGCCGGGTCTAATTGAAACTGGAAAAATTAAAAAAATTGATGCCATCCTGGTGCTATATAACAACGTCTGTAATCTCATTTAATCCCCAATCAGAAGATGCAGCATATTTCAATCATTATATTCATTACGCTCAGGTAAGACAAAACGCGGCGTTGAATTCCGCATTAACACACAATATCTTCATTTCGGGCAGAAAGTGGACAGTGGAGTGTCATGACACTAGTCTTACCTCTGTCCCTGTTAAGCTACTAAATATAATTTTTAGCATCAAATTCTATAAAATAACGAAAACATTATTTTCCATACAACAAAATTATCAAATTCCCATTTCTATACGATTCAAAGTTTAAAAGTAATCCTTTCAACGTGTCTGCAGAGTGTCGATAAGGAATAATAAAATTACAAACTATAGAACTTTAAGCTTATTGTTCTAAGTGAAGCGAAAATTGATATGACGAGTCAGTCACCACTCACCAGCCGTGAATAGAATATGTATTTCTATTCACTTTAGAAATGTGAAGCTTTTGATGTAACAATTGGTTCTCTTTTTTAAATATCTACTGTGTTTTTTAAGAGATAACTTTATATTTAAACTAGCTGTAGATTACAACTTTGTTTCTGTGGACTGTGACCTAAAAAACTGACTTCAATAGAATTTCGAGATATCTTAGTCCTCCCCTACACTTGTTAAGGAGCTTTTATACCAAATATCAGCTTTCTATGGCTAGTTTAGCTTGCATTTGCATTCTCTGTTACTCACTCAGTAACGTAAACTTTATGCATATATAGAATAGATAACACTAAGCGACATATATCAAAAATGTAATTGGTTGTCCCACGTAGTCCCACCACAACTGCATTAGGAAATTTTCTTTTCTAAGCGGTCATGAGGTCATTCATTAAACAGATGAAAAATGATCATTTGAGTTATTATATTTAAATTATTTTGGTCTGGATAAAGCGCAGCGTTAAGTTTCGCCACTCTACACATAATAATAACCTCGAGTGGAGATTGAATCCATAATTTTCCCTGTGACGGGGTTAGAATACAATTCCCCTCCACCGCTGGGTAGCGTCCCATAAGACGCGGGTATCCCAGTAGGCAGGAGATTCTTCCTCCGTCCTGCTCGCGACCAATATCATCAAAGACGAACCGCCAAATATCTAATGATGCGTTTCCGTTCGATGGCATATTTTCCCCTATCCCACCCCATCCTTTCCCCAGAATGTTGTGGTTCCTATAGCGAACTACTACATTGTCCTCCTCTTCCATTTGTATCGTCTAGGTAGGCAACGCATTTACAACACCTCTGGTGTTGGAAATGTCTATGGGTGAAGGTAGCCACCTACCATCAGGTGGTCCTTCTGCTCGTTTGTCATCAGTTATCCATAAAAAAAAAACCATTCCCGTTTACAGTCCCACGCTGTTACTCTACCACGATGACCTCCAAAATATAATTATAACTGTTTTACCTTACATAATTTCAAATTGTAATAAGTTAATACTTGCGCACAGAAAATCTTTTAATATTTTCACTACAAAAGCTAATGGTACACGCTGTAATGTAATTTAATATTACGCCGCTATTTTTCGTCAACGTGATTTATGATCTAAATGTAGGACAATTTACGGCATCATGACGCAGTGGGTTATGAATACCCCATTTAGGGTTATAGGTTCTAATTTGAATAAGGGAAACATACACATACATAGCTTCACGCTGTATCTCGCATATATCAGGGTAGGCAGAGGGAACTTAGTGTTAAGACTAAGAATTAATTATTGCTGATAGAAAAGGCAATTGGAATATTTTGACGGTCTTTCACAGCATTGAGTTCCGCTACTTAACCAGCAATGTCTCGAATTTGAGCGGAAAGCGGTGAACGAAGTGTCTTAACACTAGGTTCACTCACTCTGAGTATCATGCAAATGCGGGATAAAGCGTAAAGCAGCAATTTGAAATATGTTTGACTCTATAAAGAATTTCTTGCCTTTAGATATTTATATCTTAGTTCTAAGCCTAATAACAGAAATAATTAAAATTTTACAAAGAAAAATCGACTTCGAATAAAATGTTCTTAAAAATGAAATTTTGATGTATGTACGTATTAATACGTATCTGTTTGTATTTATTTATGTATACAATAAATTTATAACTAACTGTTTAACTATATAGTATAGTATCAACGCTTTTTGCACCTTTCTGCGCTCTCTTGTTATTGTCCTTTACTGCTGGTTGGTTGCCTGGAAGAAATTGCTCATAGCGATAAGACCACCATTGCATAATATTTTATATTTGTATTACATGTTTATATGTTGTGTGTTTTCTTTATGCAATAAAGTGTTATTATTATTATTATTACGAATAACTCAAAAACTATTTGTAAAATCTTAACTATCGTTAAGCTAGTACAAACACTAGTTCAACCAGTAAAAGGTTATGCAGTATCACACATAAAAAAGAATTGAGAACCTCCACCTTTATTTTGAAGTCGGTTAAAAGATAAAATATTACGAACTTTTGTAGGAAGAGATACTAATGGTAAATAATTATATTTTCATCTTTCCCTCATTTACTGTCATTATTTATTAAATGTCAGATTGTCGTGTTTAATTAAAATTTCATTTCCTCGGTCTCATGCTTTCTTTAATGATTTTTCTTATCACTACGGACTCGTGGTCCGTAACTTTTGTTAGCTTTTTCTGATGATTTTTTTTTAATCTACATACATACATACATAGCTTCACGCTGTATCCCGCATATAGCAGGGTAGGCAGAGGGAACCTAGTGTTAAGACACTCCGTTCGACACTTTCCGCTGAATTGAGACATTGCTTGCTGAGTGGCGGAACTCAACGCCGCGCTTTGCCTTGTTACCAAACCCAGGAAATGAAAAATTCCATTTCCTGGAGTAGGAATCGAGCCCACAACCTGTCGCGTTGGTTAGGCGTTAAATAAATCTTAATTATATAAAGATAGCTTCACGTTGTATCCCGCACATAGCAGAGTAGACAGAGGGAACCTGAGAACATAGTATATATACACTCAACTCTCTTAAGATCTCCGTTCCCCACTTTCCGCCCCATTAAGGCATTACGTGCTGAATGGCGGAGTTAACCACCGCGCTTTACCTCGTTACCAGAGTGAGGAAAATACTAAATATTAATTATTATAAGTATTTAATATTTTCGTTAGCTGGAATGGAAATCGAAGCCACAACCTGTGACGTTAAAAGACGCAAGCTTGTGCTTCTGCGCCACGACATGCCTCAGAAACAGATATTTGTATATAATAAATAAATTTCTAGAAATATGGTAATTTATAGAAATTTGTTAAATAATTTAATATTTAATTATTAAACGAAGGCTTAATAAGATTCTATAATGTTTTTCAATGTCAAATTGCCACTAAAATCTGTAGACGGCTAACCTCAAAGAGATTCTGAAGCATCAAACAAGTATTTTATTCACTCTTCATTCGTTATAACAATTTTTCAAACGATCGTCTTACTGAAGAGAGAATGTCTCAAGATTTTAGCTAAACTCGAGACATTGCATGCTATGTGCTAGAATTTAACGCTGCGCTTTGTCTTATCAAACAAACGTTTATACGTAAACGTTTGACGTTTGTGTGTAGTGTTAAGACACTCCATTCTCTTTCAACAATTCCGTTCCCTACTTTCCGCCGAATTGAGGCATTGCGTGTTGAGTGGCGGAACTCAACGCCGCGCTTTGCCTTGTTACCAAACCCAAGAAATGAAAATACTAAATTTTACATTTCCTGGAGTGGGAATCGAACCCACAACCTGTCGCGCTTACAGTAGCACGCTTGTGCCTCTGCGCCACGACAGGCGACACTAAAACTGTGAACAAAAAAATGAAATTAATTTAAATATAGTTGACCCCCGAGCAGTATCGAACACACAACTGATCGCGATATCCATTAAATGCTGCCGCACTGCGTCACGATGGCTCATTATTAATACATGATTCTTTTTATTACTATATGTCATGTTTACATATTCCGCGTGCTTAACTTTCCGCTGAAAAAAAAAATATTAAGCTGCGAAAATGTATGACGCATTTCATCTCTATGATAAATTTTATACATTTTGACGCCCTTACTAAAAAAAATATTATTTATTAAGCCGAAAGATCTAGTGGTAGTCATCGAAATTTTGAAGACTACACTAGTTGTTCATGATCTATTTCCCGTTCGCATAGGAATTTCTGGAAATCCTAAATATGCTAAATTTCACATTCCTACAGTCAGTCATTTCAGCTGTGTGTTGTCTGCCAGTCTATATATACATTTTTTTTTTATTTAAACTTCACGCTGTATCCCGCATATCGCAGGGTAGGCAGAGGGAATCTGAGAACCTAGTGTTAAGACACTCCGTTCTCTTTCAACAAATCCATTCCCCACTTTCCGCCAGGTTCAGGCATTGCGTGCTGAGGAGCGGAACTCTACGCCACGCTTTGCCTTATTACCAAACCCAGGAAATGAAAAATTCCATTTCCTGGAGTGGGAATCGAACCCACAACCTGTCGCGTTTACAGTCGCACGCCTGTGCCTCTGCGCGACGACAGGCGTATCATGTATATATAGACTGACAGTGTCAGTCTATATATGTATATATATATACATATGATGCTACATACTGCCACATTTTACATACGTAACCCTAAAGAACATAACACCTTTAATATGAGAACATAACAACTTTCAGTAATGTTCAACAGAGTAACACTCAGGTAGCGACCCAAGTTAGTAACACGAGGAGTTCTAGACTTAGTAATTAACCTAATTCGATATATGTACGTGGGATTTACTATAAAAGGCACTTGTTAGGGCTTCCTTTGGAAATAATATAATTGGTCTATACATCAGTTTTGGCTGACTTGATAAGCGTCTAACTATTTTAGAAATATAAGAATTGAAGTTTATAATTATTAAATTTAATATGGTTATGTGCGGCGTTGAGTTCCGCCACTCAGCACTTAATGCCTCAATTCGGCGGAAAGTGGGGAACGGCGTGTCTTAACTCTGCTATATGCAGGATACAGCGTGAAGCTATGTATGTATGTATGTAATATTGTCATGTGATCCTTGATTTTCGTTATTTTTACACATATAAAATGAAATTATTTTGGCCGGATTAGCGTATATTTTAGTATTCGGAAATACATTTTTTTCTAATTGCGACAACGGTCTGCTGTAAAGTGTTCGAAACGTCGTGTTTCCAAAAATAGTTTCATTTAATATGTTTCAACATGCGTTGAATTTCGCCACTCAGCACGCAATGCCTCAATTCGTCGGAAAGTGGGGAACGGAGTGTCTTAACATTAGGTTCCCTCTGCCTACTCTGCTATATTCGGGATACAGCGTGATGCTATGTATATATATGTATGCATGTAGTATGTTTCAAATTATTTTTATTCTTAAAAATAGTTTTTTAAACTCGATGTAACGAAAAAGCAACACAAAAATAGGACATACACAGACATACATATATCTCTAAAGAGTGATTTAATATAATATTTATTTAATGTGGTCTGCTATTACTCGTAAAAAAAGTAATTGAAAATAAAATAGATAAGCACTATAAAAAGATAATCATAATAAAATATGAAATCGAAAGTAATTCCTAAGTGTTCGTAGTTTAGCTTGTATCGTGTGTGAAATGCACGCACATTTTTTATTATTATTTTTTTCTTACGTCTTTTACAAGAAAAATTAGAGAACTTATTGATATAAGAGGGAGGAAGAGACATCCGGCTGTGACCAACACCGATCTTTGTTTAGCTCATTAAAAAAAAAATCTGGTCTGCGGATTGTCGCGGCGCAGAGGCACAAGCGTGCGACTGTAATCGCGACAGGCTATGGGTTCAATTCCCACTCGAAAAAATGAAAATATTAAATAAAATTTAGTATTTTAATTTCCTCTGGCAACAAAGCAAAACAGGGCGTTGAGTTCAGCCACTCAGTACGCAATGCCTCATTCGGTGGAAAGTTGGGAACGGAGAGTCTTAACACTAGGTTTCCTGGTTCCCTCTCCCTAACTTACTATGTACGAAATAAAAAATATATAGGTATAAATTTAGCTAGCCATATACAAACTCTGCCATGATCATAAGTAAAAATTAAAAAATATATATTTTAGATTACAAAGAAAAATAATTTAATTTCGCTTTTTACTCTACCCTCCATTTATATAACTTAGCCACCCTCTTTATTTATGATGCGATATGTATTCATTACTTAAATACATTGATGTATGAACATTTTAAATTAACTTTTCTTCGTATATGTTTTGATATGCAAAAACACATTTTTGGAAAAGACGAAAATAAAATATAAGAAGAAACTCCTTACCAGTCCGTACGTTATAGAAAGTGGAACTAGCTCCTTTCTAAGGATTCACCGCGCCCATCGCGTTGCAGAGAGAGGAGTTTAGAGAGTTTCTGTGACTTATGACCCAAGGTAGGGCCCCCTTTAAAATGTGCATTAACTTTCACCTCCACAGTCCGATCTCCTCTCTCTTCTCAACCAAATTTTAAAACTTTCTACTAATGCTTCCTTTAAAATACTTGCTAGAAATGAACTGATGAATTAAGCAGGACAAGATCTTTAAGTAGGCACCGTGTTCATTGTATTGCAGGAAGGGAGCTCAGAGCAGTGCCTGGAATTTGCAACCGAAGTGTTGATAATAGTTCTGTAGTAACAGTACAGTAAACTGATGATAGTTCTAAACATGGCAAGAGTAGTTTTTAGTATTTTATATCTCGCGCCTAATTCTACCAATAAATGGTTTCATTTATAAAATAAAATTAAAATTTTAACAAGATAAGAAAACCGTATTTAAATAAAATGCATTAAAAAGTTACATTATTACATGTATAATAACTCAAAAGTACTAGTCCGATCTTAAATTGAAATAGGACCACACCAGAAGGACAGCTAGTGCTTATCATATCACACAAGAATCCTCAAAATTGGTTTACCCCTTAAAAAATAATGCGGTAAAACACATATAAAGACAGTCAAATTGAGAACCTCTATTTTTTAAGTCAGTTAAAAATGTGTAATAATCACAAAAACCTCATATTGAAATGAACACTCCCCAACCGCAATACATCACGATATAATTCAAAATCCTTCAATATCCTTTTATATAGTGGTATGAAGCGTTAAAAATTCATTTGATAAGGGAGCGTTTCACCATTTCTCTTTCAGAACTTCGCCTTTGAGCTCCATTGACTTCCCATACAATGATAAAGAATATATAAAGCTAGCTAAATATATTATTATGGTTCTTTCAATTTTTTGTGTTACAATTTACTTCAGGCCAACAATTAGGCCGTAGTAACTTAGTGGAACAGGATATAAATATAAAAATGATGATAATCATCATTCTGCTTTTTGCATTAGCTTTCGATTTTCTCTTGAGAAAATCGAATTAAATCAATTTAAAACGTGTCGTGGCGCAGAGGCACAAGCGTGGTGTTGAGTCCCGCCACTCAGCACGCAATGCCTCAATTCGGCGGAAAGTGGGGAACGGAGTGTCTTAACTCTAGGTTCCCTCTGTCTACCCTACTATATGCGGGATACAGCGTGAAGCTATGTATGTTATTTCAATTTTTCGATGAGGCAAAACAAACAACGTAGAGTTTTACCACTTAACACTTGATGTCTCGATTAGGGATGAAAAGAAGGGAACGAAGTTTCTGGAGACAAACTCTCCTGACTACCCTGATAAAGCATGAAATTTTCTTTTTTATATAGGTTTTTACGGTTCTTTCGATTTTTTTTATCATGTATATCACTTAGTGAAATTTAATTAAGGGCAAAATGATACAAAATATGTAATTAGACACAAGGAATGACGTCAAATGGATAAATATTTTACCTTTGTCAGTGGGAAAACGTCTATATATGTTGTAAAAGTAATGGTTTTGATTCGATTACTAATTGAGGAATTATATTAATATAATTTTTATTATTTATGATGTCTCGTTTTCTGATGGAAAGTGGGGGACGAAGTTTCCTGACACAAGCGTGAAGCTATTTGTATTTTTTTACAATGTTTCCATAATATTATATATTATATATAAATAGGTATCTTAAAAAAACAGTGTCCTACTTTATTTTTACATCATTTAGAGCTTACAATTCTGCCTATATATTGTATATACAAAATTCGCCTGTCCTTACATCGAAACCACAACCGTAGATATAACAAATATCCGGCTATTACAATATCATAAAGCCTTTAAGAACCCACTACCTTCAAAGGACGCAATCACAATATATAAAAGTAATATCCGTACACCATCCCTTTCTATCTTCCTATTCCCATATGAATCGCGAACCATTTTATATATGTCAAAGCTAGCGCTCTGATTGGTCGATTTTATTCTTCGAACGTATCTCTGCGTTCCTATTGGCTGGTTCCTTGGGGTCAATGACCTCAAAACCACCTTGAACCCGGCTGTCCTTGGAGTGCGTGAAACCGTGAAAGCTCTTTATCGTATTTCCTTGCGGCGAATTTAATTTTCCGAAAGGGAATTGCGCATTTTTCACGATCTATGTATATTTTATGAATATTTGTTAGTTTTTTTTTTTGTAAATAATTCTTTGGTTTAAATGTAATTTTGTTTAAATTATTTTAAAACTAGGCATATGATGTAGTACCGATTCGGGATATGATAATGCATTCATTATATGTGAATAATTTTAAATTTTCTCATTCCAGTAAAAAAAAGCGCGGCGTTGAATTCCGCTACTCACCATACATAGTATATATGAAACAGTCTTGCACCTAAATCCAATCGCGTTTCATTCAGACCATGATAGCCTTTATTATAATATCAACAAATCCATTTTGCGTTTATATTCTATTCATGATAAAATTTATATTATTTGAAATTGAAAAAAAAAATAATCTAATTAAAACACCCAAGAAACAACGTCTAAAACGGCGAAAATTGGAAAACAGGAGTGACATGACACTCTTCTGTTATAAAATATTAATAAAAAATTACAATTTCAACAAGTGTATACGCCACTAATAAAAAAAGTAATTTGTATGGCCTATCAAAAGTTTAATAACCTGTAATTTAATAAGGTTTCCTACATTGATCGTGTGATGAAGGGAGTATTGATCTATGCTAAGGCTTGTTCTAGACTTGCTGTCTAAAGGAGTTGGCTTTAAGCCAGCGTCCGCATAGATATCTATAGGTATATACTTGTTATTACTTTTAAATAAAACTAGCCTTTACTCGCGACTTCGCTCGTGTGGTCAATTGGCACTAACAATAAGCTCATCATATGGTGATTCAATGGTATCTTCATATGAGAAGAAACTCCTTAGCAATTCATGGACTTGTCATGCGGGTGCCCATCACATTGCAGACAGAGGAGCTTGGAGAGCCCCTGAGACTTACGACCCAAGTGTACGTTTAAGGGACCCCTGTTAAATGCGCATTAATGTTCACCTCCACTGACTGTACCTCTCTCTACCTAGCCTGAATTTGAAAAGATGCTGCTAGTGCCGCCTTTGACATACGTGCTTAAAATGAACTGATGATAGGTCTAGAAAGACCGAAATCTTTTAAATATTATCTCATGAAAATAAAATGTTTTACTGCGATAAAAATTAGCTAATATCACTCTGCAGCCGCCCAATATCTCGATTCAAACAGTTACACATCAATTTGTTACCTCATGATTCCCATTTACTGTATTAATATAGATTCACGTTTTATTATTTTGCATATATATAAGCATTAGAGACAGAATTTGGACTTGGATAAATTTAGATGTGATAGGATTTTGCTATAATATTTTTCATTGACTAACACATACTCAACAATCAACTCAAAGTAGTATAGTATAGATTTTCATATATTCTTTACATTTAAGGATAAATAAATAGGTATCTAGGTATTTTTATTAGGTATCTTACCTAATAAAAACGAATAAAAAAGTGTTAAAAAGTCATATAAGCTATAATAAATCACCAACATTATGACACGCCCGTGTCCTCAAAACCCACAATCGATATGTTGAACAAATTTAATTTGATAATTCGTATCATATTATAAGTGTCTGTACCGCGTTGACATGTGACCTTGGTAAAGAGCCATAATTACCAAATACTTGGATAAATTATAATGCTACTTTAAAATTTTGTTTTATCTTCAGATTGTATCCCACGCATAGCAGGATATGCAGAGGAAGTCTTAGAACTTAGTGTTAAGACACTCCGTTCTATTATGATTTCTGTTCCCCACTTTCCTATATTATAATCTTTAAACACGCAATGCCTCAATTTGGCGAAAAGTGGGGAACGGAATTGTTGTAAGAGAAACTATAAGTGTGCCAAGTCCCCACCAGAATCGAAGGAGTGCAGAATACTAATATTTTTTTAAAATAATACATAAAAAGTATAATAAATAAATAAAATAAAGGTCACACACACTACCGTGGTTTGACATCCATGTTTGTATAAAGTGACATATACATTGCTAAAGACAACGCGTTATTAACGCGTCAACGGGGACATTAGTTAAAGTATATTAATATAAACTTTAACTAATGTCCCACATTACCATCTTTATGATATACATTTTTGTATAATGACATACACGATGCTAAGATAACGCATACTATACGTCTCAATGGATCTTTTTGTGTTATTTCATCTTATACACGCTTAATAAGGGAAATCGATTAAAAACGAATTAATTATAGTCAACATTAAATGTTACTGACATTTGTTCCCAAACCTTTCTACATCAATAACTATTTTAATGCCGAAAATAACCCATAATAACATCTCTGAGTACGGCTGAAGTTCCGGAATTTCATTTGAAATTAAGGAAAAGAAATTCACATTCTTTGTAAAGTTTGTTTAAAATTGTACCTCCAGAACTCCACACTAACAATTTTCTAACCCAATAGAATTTTGGCATGCGCTTCTGTTCGTAAGAACTAAAGTCTTATAGAGGATCCATCGCAGCCTTAGATGTCGTGCCAACTCTCAAATAGGAAGCTTATTGTGCACCTTACTTTTGATTGTATTTTAAAAAGTTAAAATTGTTTTTTGGTGAATAAAACCAATTGTTTAAATACATATTACATGTTTATTCAACAAATGAGCAATTATTGAATTTGTTCTCTTACTATATCTCTTGTTTCTTTCTTTTCAAGTGTTATTATTAAATTATATGGGTTATTATTTGCTGGGTGAGGGAATTGTACTCCTCGGTGAAGACCCAGCATACGACGGAAGTTATTACCCAGTTTGGGCATCTCAAGATTGGCCGCATTACGTCATAGAAGAAAGTAAAAAGAGGTCCTTTTTGCCCAGCCTTCTTGGTGAAGACTATGGCCGACTGCGAAAAATCGTGGGACATGGTCCGCTTCTTCTCCGAGGCAGGTACAAGGCCGTCGGAGACTCGGGCGCTGGAGAGTAGATACTATGTATTCCTCCGTAATTCGCCAGAAGGCGGTTAGTTTAGGGAAATTGGTATAGTCTCCCGGCGTGCTACTTTGCGCAGTCCGTGGAGGCTGTCTTACCACCCTTGACACCACGTCGCGCCTTGCAGGCTGCCCCGGGGCTAACGGAAGAATGGAGCCGTTCCCATTGCTAGTAGCAGTCGAGAACAACCACCGTGAAGTTTTAATGGGTATTCGGCCAGCCTACCAACTGCCGGCGTGGGAGTCCCACATAACCTGTCCGAGTCCCGAATCGATTAGGTATATGGACTTCATCATGGAAATAAATGGAATTCAATACTGCACACTACTTAAAGTTGGGTTTTTAATATATTTAAATAATATAAACTGTGGTATATAATATAGAGTGGAACTCTAATGCACAAATGGGTACTCATAGACATATGTTCCTTGAGATAGCTCATGGACGTCCTGTAGAATTATAACTATATCCTTTGAACTAAAAGTTATTGGAGCATTAAATTGGTAATATGCTTAGCATACAAGCTGGGATAAACGAGCAAATAATGCTGATATAAATAATCCCTGTACCTCGGATATAAATCAAAAAAGAAAAACCAAGACATGTACGTACATATACGAGTATGCTGCTTCACGTTTTATGCCTAGCGGGTTAGTCAGGGCTTCACCCTTTTTTCCCACATAGTAGGGTAGGCTAAGACAACCTAGTGTCAATTCACTCCGTTTTCCGCTTTCCGATGAAAATTGTACAGACATTATGCTTTAATGTTTTATAATATTATAGTATACAAAATCGCCTGATAGAAAAACCAAGCACTCCGCCTTATCGTGCTATCGAATCAAAGACCTCCGTGACAATAATTTATTGTAAGTTTTGTCTTACTGGACAATGGAATGTCCAAAAGCAATTAATAATAAGATACATTTATCTTATCTTTGGTAGACAATTGGAAATTGACTATCTATTATGTACCCGATGGTTAAAGATTCGCCTTAAATGAGACTAGCTTTACCCATGGCTTATTCTGCGTGGTCTATAAAACCGAAAATCCTGTTTTAATTTCTTTTTCATAGCAATTTAAGGAAATCCTGTCATAGTGCTCCCTAGAATGAACGAACTTATGTATCAAATTTCAATTTAATATTTATTTATATAATGATAACTATGCTAACGTTTATCGTGGCGCAGAGGCACAAGCGTGTGACTTTACAGTCACACGCTTGTGCCTGACGCGACAGGTTCTGGGTTCAATTCCCACTCCAGGAAGCGTAAAAGTTTAGTTTAATATTTTCCTGGGTTTGGTAACAAGGCAAAGCGCGGCGTTGAGTTCCGCTACTCAGCACGCAATGCCTCAATTCGGCGGAAAGTGGGGAACGGAGTATCTTAACACTAGGTTCTCAGGTTCCCTCTGCCTACCCTGCTATATGCGAGATACAGCATGAAGATAAAAAAAGGGGGTAACACAATGTTGTACCTTTTTTTCTTTGATTTTTGAAAACAGAATAGTCAGAGAGACTTAATCCTAAGACACTTCGTTCGCCGGCAGAGTGAACCTGAGAACCTAGTATTAACACATTCCGTTCATTCCGTTCCATTTCTCAGTTCCACAGTTCCGTTCTTTTAACATTTTCGTCCCCCACTTTCCGCCGAATTGAGGCATTGCGTGCTGCGTGAATGTTACACTATATAAAAAAAACTATCTTCTTCCTCTTACCTAGTAAAGAAAGCAGGATATGCATACATTAAAAAAGGTCACCTAAAAATATCAAACGAACATTAACGTATTTTCTACTTTAGCATATATATATTCCACGTCCGTCGTATCTTAATCAGAGTCGTCGCTGTCGCAATGCCGCAATGAACGGCGAAATCCGTTGCCAATATTGCTTTACGTAACCTCAGGCGCTATTTCCTTCTAAAAATGTGTTTTAAAGATGGTTTAAAGATTTACTGGAGATTTTATTTACTTTATCGAGTTATTTATTATTATTTCTTTTTTTTTAACTTCACGCTGTATCCCGCATATAGCAGGGTAGACAGAGGGAACCTGAGAACCTAGTGTTAAGACATTCCGTTCTCGTACAACAATTCCGTTCCCCACTTTCCGCCAAATTAAGGCATTGCGTGCTGAGTGGCGGAACTCAACGCCGCGCTTTGCCTTGTTACCAAACCCATATTTATTATTATAAATTGGGGAATTGATTTCTTAATAGAACGGAGTGTCTCACACTAGGTTTTCAGGTTCTCTCTGCCTACCCCCTGCTATGTGCGGGATACAGCGAGAAGCTGAAAAAAATTTTTTTTTGTTATTTTTATTATGACTAGCGCTGTAAACGCGTAAAATAAACGTTGCTTGAGCAATATGTGTCTTTATACAAAAAACTGTATCAAACAGTAGTGTGTGTAATATTCATTTTATTAATTTAATATATTTTTAAGGTGTTATAATAAAAAGTATTGACTTCCAAAGAAGTACTTCTTCACATAAATTTTAAGTATAGAAACTTTTTACTCCTCCGTCCGCTTAAATTTCGTAAAAAGGGGTCGAAAGTTTTTCCTTTGTATGTGAATATTTAGATATACGTGTATTGCACCTAAGTGGAAGGGTGTCTAACTTCAAACGCAAGTAATAGGTTCGATTCCTGTACTAGGGAATGATTGTATTTAAATTATTACCATTTCCTCGCTTTAGAAAGACAAAACACAGGGTTGAGTTCTGCCATTCTACACACAAAGTTCCGAAATCGGGCGCAAAGTGGAGGACGGAGTGACACTAGGTTCTTCATTCCTATCCTGTTTTGATTGAAGCTGTAATAACTTTGTGTCTGTTCTATTACTGACATATGATAAACCACCACTAACATACGTTAGTCTTAAAATGAGCAGAAACTTCAAGATAGCGTGATTTTTCTCACTTTCCCACCGCAATGTGCTCAAGATGCGTGAAGATAACATGAAAATATCGCTTAACAACACTACATAGCTATGCTCTATATAGTTTTCACTAGATATATCCACCATCGTGCAATGATTGTTGTAAATGGTTATAAGTTTGATTCTCATGCGAGGGAAAGTTACGTTATTTTTATTTCCCTACTATGGTAATAAAAATGCGTCGTTAAATTCTTTCAATGAATACGCAATACCCTGAATTCAGGCGGAAACGAATGAAGTGTCATAACACTAGCTTCTCTCTCTCCACCATTCTATGCTCATAAAGCGAAAAAAAATTAAATAAATTTTGAAAAAAAAAATTATTTAAATTTTTTTGCTTTAGTAACACTAAGTATGGTATTAAGTTCCATCAATTAGTAACAATATCTCAAGAATTAAAAGTAACAAAAAAGAAAACCGACTTCAAAGAAAATGTACTAAAGCGTACAATAATTACAAATAACTCAAAAACTACTCGTCAGATCTTAATGAAATTTAAATATGACATGGCACTAGCTATCATATAAAAGAAAAACCATCAAAATTAGTTCACCCAGAAAGCAGTTATGTGGTAAACAAACACAACATACCGTCGAATTGAACTCCTGTTTTCTTGACTTTCTTTCATTAAAATGATCAAAAAGCATAGAACATACATACATACATAGCTTCACGCTGTATCCCGCATATAACAGGGTAGGCAGAGGGAACCTAGTGTTAAGCCACTCCGTTCCCCACTTTCCGCCGAATTGAGGCATTGCGTGCTGAGTGGCGGAACTCAACGCCGCATAAGCATAGAAGGTAGAGTCTTAACACTAAGCCTTGCAATATGCAGGCAAAAAGAAGCTAAAAATGTAATCTATCTCCAGTAAAAACGAAGTTTTACTGAAAAGGCGTCTCAGGCTGATCCGGCAATAAAATATTATTGGTCGCCATTCCCCGGCATCCCTACATATGCACATATCTTTCATTAGTTTCTGCTTCGTTATGTTGCCTTGGTACTTTGTGTAAATTGTAGCTATGTATAAATATATGTAGATTTGTTTTGTACGCATTGTCTGGAGTTCTGATTTAGAGAAAAACTTTAGGGAAATAAAGGAGTTTTGCTTTTTTGTTACTGTATGTTGTATGGTGAGGACTTACGACAAAGGTGAATATATACATACATACTTCACGCTTCACACTGTTTCCGCGTATTTAACATCATTTAATATATAAAAGTAAATAAGGACGAATATGGCACAAGAGACACAAGCGTGCGACTGTAAACGCGACAGGTTGTGGGTTCGATTCCCACTCCAGGAAATGTAAAAGTTTAGTATTTTCATTTCCTGAATTTGGTAACAAGGCAAAACGCGGGATTACGTTCCGCCACTTAGCACGCAATGCCTCAATTCGACGGAAACTGGGGAACCTATTGTCTTAATACTAGGTTCTCAGGTTCCCTCTGCCTACCCTGCTATATGCGGGATGCAGCGTGAAGCTAAAAAAAACTATTTACAGACATAACCACGTTTAAACAAACATAACATACAAATCAGTTCTTATATATTATAGATAATATTCATATAAGATAACGCCTATCGTGGCGCAAAGGCACAACCGTGCGACTGTAAACGCGACAGGTTGTGGGTTCGATTCCCACTCCAGGAAATGTAAAATTTAGTATTTTGATTTTTTGGGTTTGGTAACAAGGCAAAGCGCGGCGTTGAGTTCCGCCACTTAACACGCAATTCCTCAATTCGGCGAAAATTGAGGAACGGAATTGTTGAAGAAGAGAATGGAGTATCTTACTTAACACTAGGTTCTCTGGTTCCCTCTGCCTACCCTGCTATATTTATATAGTTACAGCGTGAAGTTAAAAAAAATATATATATTCATATAAGCAAATATTTTCGTTAGGATTCTAGCCCATAGTCGTATTAGACCTGCTAATCTCAACTACGCCATGATAACGTGAATATATAAATATTTAGCAATCAAAATGCTTTAAATGGCACGTTTTTTAGTACAATACGTACAAAATATAAAAATAGCGTAGTTAAATAGACAAGTAAGGTCACGTTAACCTTTGTTGCACAATATATAGCGCCTTAGGAACTTATGTTGAAATTTAAAAAGAATTGTAGATAAAAATGATTTATAACAAGGCAAACCGCGGCGTTGAGGTCCGCCACTTAACACGCAATGCCTCGATTCGGCGGAAAGTGGGGAACGGAAATTGTGAAAAGAGAACGGAGTGTCTTAACACTAGGTTCTCTGGTTCCCTCTGCCTACTCTGCTATGTGCGGGATACAGCGTGAAGTTAAGAAGTAACAAAAACATATTTATATATGATCAATGATATATGGTTATAGATTCGAAAACCACTTGGGCCCCGGATTCTTGCAGAATAAGCTGACTGTATCTGGCCCTCTAGTGTGGTGGATTTGAGAGTTCAAAGATTTAATGAGTGGGTCCCAGGTGATAGAAAGTCTCCAACCATCTTCTCTATTGAAATTAGAATGTTTTTGTATTTCAATGGCCTCGCGGATCATCCTAGGGATATATCTGTTTTCCCTAGCGAGAATATGAGGTTTATCAAACCTGATGTAGTGACCACGGACTACTGTAAAGTGTTCCAAACGTCGGGCTTTCAAAAATATATTTTCGAATACTAAAATATATGCGATTGATCCGGTTAAAATAGTTTCATTTAATATGTGTAATAATCGCGAAAATCAAAGAGCTCATTACATGAAAATAATTTAAATATAATCGTTCCCTAAGCAGGAATCGAACCCACAATCAATCAACCAACAGATGGCCACAAATCATTTTAATAGCCATATAAAATACTAACATTAAAATATTAAGGAAAACAATACAAGAAAACAATGCTACACCTCATTTAGACAAAGATCTCCGACAGATTCACTTTTATGTGAACGGTACTCCATTGTTATATCAGGGTCACTTCAAATATAAGTATAAATAGTACTGTTAAGACCTCTTTAGGTGACTTAAGACTTTAGATTTGGGTAAGTTAGAAGAGCTAAGATACAGTGTGGCGTTGAGTTCCACCATTCTACAAGTATTGTCTTTAATTCGAGTGCATGAGAAGAACGGAATCTACTGATATTCTCTTTGCTTGACCCTGCTATGCTAGATGAAGCATAAAGCTTAAAAAGTAAATTTACTATAACTGTTTAGATATTTCCAGAAGAAACTCGAAAACTTTTCGAAGAAATGCCTGTCGTGGCGCAGAGGCACAAGCGTGCGACTGTAAACGCGACAGGTTGTGGGTTCGATTCCCACTCTAGGAAATGTTAGTATTTTCATTTTCCTGGGTTTGGTAATAAGGCAAAGCGCGGCGTTGAGTTTCGTTACTCAGCACGCAATACCTAAATTCGGCGGAAAGTGGGGAACAAAATTGTTGTAAGAGAACAGAGTGTCTTAACACTAGGTTCTCAGGTTACTCTGTCTACCCTGCTATTTGCGGGTTACAGCGTGAAGTTAAAAAAAAATCCGTTTTAATCGTCCATGGGTGTACCGTACGGGTGCCCATCGCATTGCAATGAGCTCAGAGCTCAGGGTAGTGCCTGGGACTTGCGAACTAAGGCCTCTTTAATTTGCACCTCTCTCCCTAACCAATGCTATCTATATCTGTAAAAAATAATTATAATATACAGCACTGATATATGAGTCATAATCTGATCCACTGGAAATCTAATCTACGACCTCCGAATGTCTGCTTCTGGTTTTTTTCCGCAGGGAGCCGGAATACCTAGTGTCAAAGCACTCACGTTTTCCATTTTCTGCCCAAATTTGAAACGTTAAGAGTTGAGTGGTGCAACTCAACGCCGCATTTCGTCTTACTACTACGGGGAAATGAAAATAAAAATGAAAATCGGATTTTCAACTATCATGCGCACGGTTAGACACTTCGTAACCATGCTATGATAGAGCCAATATATTTTGTTAATATTTACATTAATATTAAAAGCTATTATGGCGCAGTTAAATTGTAATAATTGTTTGTGGGTTCGATTTCTTCTCGAGGGAATAATTAAACAATATTCAATTTTTATTTTCATTTAATAACTTAATATAGATAAGATTAAGCGTGACGTTAAGATCCACCACTCAACACGTAAAATGTCTAATTCGGGTGACAAGTGAAAAAAGGAGAGTCATGACACTAGGTTCTGTAACTATTCTGCTGTACGAAAAAACACGTGTTAGTACTTTTTACATATTAATGTAAAAAGAAACGAATCATAGTTATTTTAAGCTAAACTCAACAGGTCAGGGCGACGGTAATTTTGCAATTACGTAATTAGCCAATGCAATTTAAAACTGACATACATACAACTCTAACATCTTCTTTACATATAATAACTATTTATAATTACCTACATTATATTATTATTAACATGACACATATTTTGCGGCGTTGAGTTCCGCCACTCAGCACGCACTGCCTCAATTCGGCGGAAAGTGGGGAACGGAGTGTCTTAACACTAAGTTCCCTCTGCCTACCCTGCTATATGCGGGATACAACGTGAAGCTATGTATATGTATGTATTATATTATTAGCTATTGTGCATTTAAAGCATATTCAAAGGACGTATTTTACAGTTCAAGTGTCAAGATTCTCCGTTCTCCATTTTCAGTCCATATAGGACTGAAAGTAGAGAACGGATAAATTGTCTTGATATTAAGACAATGTGTAAAAGACTGACCTTGTATTACTAAGGCGCGGAAATAAAACTACTTTATATACAAACTTTTTTTATTTGTATACATATAAAGTATAGGCAGATGCATATTTTATAAATATAAAGATTCTCTGTTGAAACTGACATCGTACTGACATGTACGAGTGGTTCTTGTAGGTTCACATTCGACAAAATTATTATGTTAACAATACACATACTTACTTAACTTCACGCTTATCCCTAGCGGGGTAGTCAGAGAGGACGGAGCGCCAAACGCTACGGTCCCTGCATACCACTTTCGCCTCGTCCACAGTCATTAACCTCTTCCTCCTCTTCCTTCCTCCCGTATCATTGATATTGTATTCTCGAAGGTCAACCGAGGTATCCCCCTGCCTCTCTTACTGCTCACCTTTGTTTCATATATCTTTCTCACCATTCTTTCATAACTCATCCTCTCGACGAGCCCAAACTAAAATTTTAACAAAAAAAAGGAAACCGAAATCAAAGAAAATGGCCTAAAAATAAAATTATTACGAATAACTCAAAAACTACTCGCCAGATCTTAACAACCATCCATTTAAATTGGGCCACATTAGATACATTAGCTATCATATAATAAAAAATTGGTACACACATAAAAAAATTCAATCGAATTACCCTCCTTTTTTTAAATCGGTTAAAACATAGCACAATACACTTCCAAAGTTATATAATGAATATATTTATCATAAACAAACTTTTATAACCGGCTTCAATAGAATACGTAAATAGAGTACGTGAATAATAAATTTGGGGCCGAATGTTTGCGTCTTTGTATAGATTTTATTGGTTCCGTGAATCGAAAGGAAAGTAGTCTAACGAAATAGCTAAGAATTTAGTTTATTCTTGAAGTGTTTCATCATGTGTATATCAACGCCGTGAGAAAAGTGGCGGATCCCAACGCCGCGCTTTACCTTGTTACCAGAGTGAGGTAAATGAAAATACTAAATATTATTTAATATGAGATAAGTGGGATTCAAACACCACCACCATGCCACGACAGGCAACAGGATTTTTTTGAAAATATTCAGTATATGTATACACCTACAGCATTTTTTGTTTTTGTTTAACGTCTGTCGTGGCGCAGAGGCACAAGCGTGCGAATGTAAACGCGACAGGTTGTGAGTTCGATTCCCACTTCAGGAAATATTAGTCTTTTCATTTCCTGGATTTGGTAACAAGGCAAAGTGCGGCATTGAGTTCTGCCACTCAGCACGCAATGCCTCATTTCGACAGAAAGTGGGGAACAGAATTGTTGTAAGAGAACGGAGTGGCTTAACACTAGATTCTCAGGTTTCCTCTGCCTACCCTGCTATATGAAGTTAAAAAAAAAGGTAAATAAATAAAAATTGTGCCAATCCAATCCAAGAACCAATCAAATTTTCATAGATTACTTATATATCACTAAAATCATAAATAAACATTTCTATATAATATACTTGAACATAACTCTTTTAAATACAAAAGTTATTAATATTTTATATACATTTGTAATAATTTAGCCATAACATTCATAATTCTAAAATTATATACATATATATATATATATATATATATATATATATATATATATATATATAAAAAATATACAAATGACTCATGAAGTAATTATACATCCATTGTTTTCACTTTTTATTGTTGAAATTATTGTTCATAAACATTTATCGTTATATTATAGCGCTATAAGGCAATCCTTTATAAATGGCACCCTATGTGTTATTCTGATGTATAAATTGTAATACTGTATAGTTTCATCGAGATCTGTTCAGTAGTTTTAGCTTGAAAGAGTAACAAACCTTCATTCATCTTCACTATATTATAGCTAATTCAGCCAACCTTTTTAAATAATTTCCTATATGTTATTTTAATGTATAAGTTATTGTATTTTATTGCCAAGTTTCATCTAGATCTGTTCAGCGTGAATAAGTATTAAACATCCAACCTCACAAATTCACATTCATGCTTTATATTTTAACTACGATATTTAAAAAAAAGAAAATACTTTAAACCATAGAAAAACATTAAAAAATAACCAGGTATTTTACAATTCCAGTTACAACAGTACACGCAAAACAGTCTCATATATTTATATGACTTTATTTAACTAGCCGCCTTGCTTTCTTAACCTACATAGTACATTTATGTATAATAAATAGACACTACCTATATTCCAAATATAGACGGAGGGGCCGTGCGAGCGGTCAGTGCGTCCGCCCCAGACTGTGGTATCGATCCCACTACCACCGACCACCACTCCCTCGTGCCAACGCCAGTCGGCCATCGCCCCGCGACATGAAACCACTTGCGTCTTAATCGGAAACAAATTAAAATAAAAAAAAAAACAACTAAATTGTCACTGTCACTGTCAAAATTACCGCCAAAATTGTTTTAGTGTCAAAATAGTGTTAATTAAGTAATTTTTGCTTTTAATTTCGTTTATTATCTAAATTATACCTCATAATTTCTCAATTGACTCACCTTTGTTATAATTATTACGTTTTTAGCTTTCTCCCTCTAAGAATGAGATGCAAAAAAGGAAATTGTTATCGTTCTAGATGCAAATCATCGGTATCTATCCCCCCATTCGCGGGAGGGGACAGTCCGTCCGCCGTCACTAACCTGACCGTATTATTTTATCAGCTGATGCAGTGATCGCGCGTTAATATCGACATAAAGACGTTTGTTTATTTAGTATTTTTTATAAAAAATCGATTTTTTCAATAGAATAAGCGAAAATATTAAATAGACTCGATTATTCCGCTCGATTAAGTAGTGTAATATACAATTTGCGGTAGTGTTGTGAGTCAGACCGCTATAGCGCGCAGTCGCGGTCGTTTTCCCGAACGAATTTCCTAACAGTTATTTATCGAACGAAACGATATATTTTTTTACGATTTTTTTAGCGTTTTTTTTTTGCTACGAAGTTTTTTTTTTAATATTTTTTGTGTGAGTGATGGTGTTGAGTTATAACTATTATAATGGAAAGGAGTGTTTTGGACACCAGACACGTACAGTGGGCATCTGAGGTAGGTAGTTTGATGTTTGACCTTTGACCTTTAGAAATTACAGATTATATAAAAGATAGTGTTTATTAACGATGCCTGTCATGTCTAAGCTTTGGCGACTGTTTTGTAACTCTATGGAAGCTATTTTTAGCTTAATTACTAGAAAATATTTATTTATTTAATATTATTTGGTATGGCCATTATTTATTTGTTTGTTTAATTTATTTAAAACTGTGTTTATATACAGAAGAATTTGTATCTGAGTAATAATTCCAAAAGACATAGCTATTGGTAATGTTCTTTTTACATACATTAATTCTATACTAATTGAAATACACAGTATACTATATACGTATAAATAAAATAAAAGATATTTTTAAATTTTTAAGTTAAAATTTTTTTTAAAGACCTTCAGTTCTTCACTCTTGAAATAGAATCATTGTATTTTGAGTTGAAATCAACATCATGCTTTGTTTAATAAGAACAAAAAAAAATTGAATGAGAAGGAATTGAATTCACAATCACGTTGACAGTCTGAAGGTGTCCACTGTGCCATGATAGATTTAGTAAATTTTTAAATTACTTTACTTATTGTACCAAGAACATAAACAATTATTAGGATTTTAACAAGAAAACAAATACCGACTTCAATTAAAATGCACTAAAAACTAACATTATTATGAATAACTCAAAAACTTCTACTCAAATCTCAACGAAAATTAAATAGGACTACATCATCAGTACTAACAGTCATATAAAAAATCATAATCAAAATTGATTTAACCAATAAAAAATTAAATGGTAACACATAAAAAATACAGTCGAAATGACAACCTTTTTTTTATTGAATTCTATATATATTTTTTGAAATATACATATTTTTTAGCTTCACTCTGTATCCCGCATATAGCAGGGTAGGCAGAGGGAACTTGAGAACTTAGTGTTAAGACAATCCGTTTCCCACTCCGAATAGAGGCCTTACATGCCGAGTGTCGGAACTCAACGCCGCGCTTTGCCTTGTTATCAAACCCAGGAAATAAAAATAGTTTAGTATTTTCATTTCCTGGACCGGCCACAACATGTCGCGTTTACAGTACCAAAACATGCGTTACAAACTTTTTATGATAAACAAACTTTTAATTAAGAACCTCGTACTTTTGAAGTCGGTTAAGAATAGCTTAAATACCACGGTTTCTCTTACAATTTAATTTAACACAGTGCATGACTGTCTTGACTTCCATGTCCCTAATGGTGGGTAGTCACGGACGCCGGCGCCTCAGGGGGTGGAATAAGACATTCTATACTGAAATTTACATATAAAATGACTTCTCAGCCATTGTTTTACTGGAAAAATGTATGCCTGTATACTGTATATATTTTGATATAGTTTAGCTATTTAAAATATTTATTTTCAGGTAAATTCGAAAGTTTACAATACTATGAATAATATATACATAAAGAGTTAAATATTGTTAGAAATTGAAAGGAAAGCGCAATCATATAAAATTCACTACAAAATTAATAACAAAGTAACTCAAAAACAACTCGTCAGGTCTAAATTAGATTTAAATGGAACCACATCAGTACCACTAGCTATCATAAAAACAAACCATAAAAAGATACAGTCGAATGTGAGTAAACCTCTTTTTTTGTAATTGGTTAAAAATAGCACTAATTTATTATGTATATTTAAGACGTTACTATGGTTACCAAAAGTAGCCTATAAATAAACAAACAGACCGCTAAAATAATTTAAAATTTTAACTAGGTCGAAGGTAATTCCTATGTATTATTGAGCAGTCGATCTTTCCTTGTGTGGGTTTTAAAAGATTATTTTATTATATTTTTAAGATCCTAGCCATACTTCTGCTTTCAAAATGGTAAATTTAGAATAATATTTTTCCCGAATATCGTGAATACTCTTCTAATGCTCCTCTATACTTCCTAAGGAGCCAACACACTAAATTTAAACTTTCTTACTTTCTCTCTTTCTTTTTCTACATATTTCGGCGGTGTGTTTTCTGCCAGTCACTATGTTAATAAAAGCAGCTTCACGCTTTATCAGAGTGAACCTAGTGTCTGGACACTCCGTTCGCCACTTTCCATTCGAATTCAAGATATTAACTGTTAAATGGTGGAACTCAACGCCGCGCTTTGTCTTGCCAGAACAGAAAAATAGAATAGTTTGAATATAACGATTCCTCCGAGAGAAAATCAAACCACAACCAATCGCGTTACAGGCAGACGCTGTCCCACTGCGCCGCGATGTCCTCTGGCTACAGTTACACAAGGGATTTACATATGTAGGTATAAATATTACCCCAATCGGGATTTGAAATCGTAACCACTAAGTTCAGTTGTTCTAACTGCGCCACACAGATGTTAACATCACCTACATTTTAAAAATTAATTTACTACCGATTACGTAGTCGTTTTCCATAATTATACTGTTTAATAGTAGCTGAGTCCTTTGATTTAATTACGTTGTCTCTTATAGAGCATTGTTCTTTTAACATACTTTGAATTATAGTGAATCATATTTATATATTTAGTATTTGTAAATTCATAGCAGGGTAGTAGGAGAGTACCTAGTGTCAAGACACTCCGGTTTACGTTTTCGCATCAATATAATTATTCCCCAGAGTAGGGATATAGGGAAAGATTATTTTTAGATTACTTGAATTTTCTCGGTGGGATAAGCAAAGCGCAACACGCAATATCCTAAATTCAAGCAAAAAATATAGAACGGGTTGATAATAATTTATTTTATATTAATACTTTTACATATAAGGTTAAAGGTAGATAAACATGTTGTATTAATTTGAAAATTAATATTAGAAACTAACATAAAGTTATTGACTTCACGCTGTATCTCGCACATAGCAGGGTAGGCAGAGAGAACCTGAGAACCTAGTGTTAAGGCACTCCGTTCTCATAAAGTGTGCCACAATATTACGGCTTATTTCATAATTCTATATTTTCAAATATGTTTCTAATAATAATAATTAACTACTTTGATATTTATCCTTTTCCTTTTCTCATTGTGTCGAACAAAAAAGAGAATGCCTCGTTAATTTGAATGGCTTTTTGGTCTAGTGGTTCATTAAAATCAGTCTGGACGTGATTGTTTACATCTATCTATATATATAAAACTATTTATTTATCAATCTCCTTACTATAGACTACTTAGTTTAAGATAAAATAATCCTAGAATTGTCCAAAATTATTTATTTTAACAGATGTTAAAGGTAGGAAGTTCTCAATTCGACTGTATTTTTTTATGTATATTATCACATAACTTTTTGCTGAATGAACCAATTTTAATGATACTTTTTTTATATGATAGCTAGCAGTGGCGAGTGAAAGTTTTTGTTAGGCAATCCGGATATATTTAGGGAAGCCGGTATAGGATGTGAAGGTATTTAGTAATTTCACTATCGAATTTTGGCGATGACCTTTTTTTAGGTGTTTAAGATGTCTGAGCCTGTTTTTTTTGCAATTTTATGCCTAACATTTCCCTGGCGATGTTTTTTTTTAGCTTTCACAATAAAGTTAGGCAAACCAGTGGAAATAGTAACGCCTCGCCACTATCTATATCTAATGATAGCTAGTGATTCTGACGTGATCCCATTTAAATAGAATTAACACTGGACGAGTAGTTTTTGAGTTATTCGTAATAGTTTTTTTTTTAGTGCATTTTATTTAAAGACGGTTTTCTCTTTTGAAATCATTTAAAAAGACAAAAACAATACGATGTTTTTTTCAATTCGGCAAAGTGGGGAACAGATTGTCTTAACACTAGGTTCCCTCTGCCTACCTTGCTATATGCAGGATACAGCGTGAAGCTATGTATGTATGTATGAATGTATTTCCAGGTTTTCCTCTTTCCCACCCATCCTTTCCCCAGAATATGAAGATTTTGATAGCGAACTACAACATTGTCCTCCCCTTCCACCTGTATCGTCTAGGTTGGCAACGCATTTACAACATCTCTGGTGTTGTAGATGTTCATGGGCGAAGGTAGCCACATACCATCAGGTGGTCCTTCTGCTCGTTTGCCATCCGTTACCCATTAAAAAAAAATTATGTTTTTTTTTAATAATAATTTCTTCCGAAGAGATAAATCATTACTTTTCCTGTATATCAAAATTCATAACAGCACTTACGCTACTAAAGGTACTTAAGCACTAAATTCGTATGAAATGTTTATATACAATAATGATCTAGACCACTCGACGGTAAGCAAACGTTAAGTGCTTCATACAAACATACATACATACATATACATTGACGAGGGGTTGAAATTCACTTGCTGTTACCTTAATTGTTAGTTGAAAATGAAAAATTTCGGCTATTTTCCCGAAATTAGTAATGTCAAAGTTTGTTAGGATGGATGTTTGATAGTCTTTTACGGAATAACTACTGAACAGATTTAGATGAAACTTTATATTAATATATTTATAAAGACTTTATTTAATTTAGCCATAGTATGGAGATAAATTTATAGTTACATATAAATAACCGTGGACCAATTTTTAAACTTTTCGATACACATATATTCGTAAATAAGTATATATCATTGTGATGCGAAAGAGTGCCGCTGAGACTGATAGTTGTGAAGTTAGAAATCCGTAAAAATCGTGAATATGTTGATAATTCGATCTAATTTTTTTATTATTAATAGGTGTTAGGATTACTTTATTTATAGATTTAATATATGACTAAATAAATACAAGGTAAAGAAACAAATTCAGGCAAATATTTAAATAATATAAAGAAATAAATCGCAGATAAAACTAAACTGTGAAAATGTCTGCTCTACAAACTATACATTTTTAATTTATTCAAACCTGGTACAAAAATATCAACATCTAGCATACAATAACGGAGAACGGAGTGACTACTTGCAACATTCTTACACGCTTCTTAGAACGTAACTTACAAAGAATAATATGATTCCTTGAATTGCTATAAATAGTTAAATTTCTTTTATGCTAGCTTCACGGTTTTTTCCTCATAGAAGGGTAGCCAGAGAGAACCTAGTGTCAAGACACTCCGTTCTATACTTTCCGACTGAAATCAAGACATTGCCAATGATTTTGCGTATTGAGTGGCTGAACTCAATGCCTCATTTGGCCTACGAAAGCGAAAGAATAGAAATAAATATAATACAATAATTTCCATGAGTAGGAATAGAACTGACAACCAATTATATTTACAGTCAGGCCCTGTCTTCGATAGATTCATTGCGCCACGATGACCTCAAGTTATTTTATATTTTTTGTAATTGAATTTGTTTTTGTATCTTATTTTAAATGAATTGTATTGTAGGTGTAAGTGTATGCCGTCATCTTCTATTGTTGGCTATCTAAAATTAGTTTTGAGATATTGCTTTTTATCCGATTTCAACAAAAGAGGTTCTCCATTTGACTGCTTTTTTTTGTGTATGACCGAATAACTTTTTATTGAAATATAGATTTTAGTGATTCTTTTTATATATGATAGCTAGTGCTTCTGCTGTGGTCATGTTTAAATTTAGTTAAAATCAGACGAGTAGTTTTTTGAGTTATAAATAATGATTGTACTTTTAGTTGATTTCATTTAAAGTCACTTTTGCTTTTTGTTAAAATTTTAATTATTATGTGTCAATACGTGTTACGTAATAAACTTTAGCTAAGTGATACCTTCTTGTGATACATTAGTTTATGGGAACTACCATATAATGATTCTTCATCACATATTCCAGATGATTAATTTTAATCCGCCATTTTGTTGCAGCGGCCATTTTGTATTAACGGCAATACTGATTATATCCCTTTAATTCAAAAGTACCACAAATAAAAAACCTAACAATGTTAAAGTTTTAAAGTACTAAAGTAACGCAACAGTTTCTTTTGAATTGAATACAAGCCATACCTATTTATTTAAAGCAGCTCTGCTGTAAAAAAATGGCTTGTGGTACTTTTGAATTGGAACGGCAATATGTAATTGGATGTCATCAAAACTAAAGATGTATTTCAAATTGCAGCTCAGTCGGACATTGGAAAGTGTGTCAAATGTAGCTTGGAAAATTTGACACACAATAACAAATAAAACCTTGTAATAAATAAAATCACGTGACCTAAACAAAAACAATGAGATATAACTCAGCCATGATGAAAAGACATTCATAATATATTACATATATTTTATGACAATAGGATTATTGTAATTTTTTTTAACGCTGTATCCAGCATATAGCAGGGTAGGCAGAGGGAACCTGTGAATCTAGTGTTAAGACACTCCGTTCTCTTACAACAATTCCGTTCCCCACTTCCCGCCGAATTCAGGCATTGCGTGTAATTTTAACTTAGTCAATATTCAAATGCTTGGTCATGTTGGTAGAGATCTGCCATTTTATGAACCAATAGAGAAATGACTACTCTATACCTCTCCTATATGAAAAAACCGTAAAATAGTATAATCAAGTTTTTAACTTCAGGACGCAATACCTCAATTCGGCGAAAAGTGGGGAACGGAAATGTTTAAGAGAATAGAGTGTCTTAACACTAGGCTCTCGGGCTCGCTCCCTCTACCTACTTTGCTATATGCGGGATACAGCGTGACAGCTTCACGCTGTATCCTATCCTGTATCCTGTTTTATATGTATATGTAAAAAAAAATAATGAAATGATAAATTATTACGAATAACTCAATAACTACTGGTCAGATCATAACTAATAATTAAGACCAAACGAAGCACTAGCTATCACATAAAAGAATCATCAGCATTAGTTCACTCAATAAAAAAATAAAAAATGCAGTCGAACTTTACTATTTTCAAGTCGGTTAAGATTTTTTATTCTCTCATTCTACCATTTCCTTCCTTCCATTCCATCTATAAAACACATGGTAACAAGTTTATATTTAGTAATATCTCTAACTTACTAAATTGTACCATTTCACAGCATATACCATAAAGCAGGTCTAATTAATTACTTCCCATGGTGTGTTGACATCAAACAAAATATAAATAAATGTGTATTAGGCAACTTTCGTCGTTCGTTCTAGTGGCTATGTTACTTAGGTTACATATATTTTAGAACAGTTTATGTATTATGTTCTATTTAGTAGTAAGTATCTACTTATTGTTATATTTTGGTTAAATTACACAAAATGTTTTTAAATTGTAATCCATAAGCTAATTACTGTAAAATCCGTTCAATAGTTTTTGTGTTAAACAACAATACACTAAAAAGGTTTCAGATTTATAATATTAATATGATTCATAAAGCAGTCTATTATTTTAACCCCTTCTAATTAATATAATTAAGGTTTAAATAAAAAAAGACAACCGATAGGATATAAAATGCACCACGAAACATTATCACAAATATCTCAAAATCTACTCATCCGGTGACTAAATTTAAATGGAACCGTATAAATTAACCGTGGCGATAATACTAGCTATCATATAAAAAAGGAATCACTAAAATTATTTCACCCATTAAGAAGTTAAGTGGTGACATAGAAAAAAGCATAGACGAATTGAGAACCTCCTCTTTACGGAGTCCGTTACTCGGTCGGTCGGTAGGACATTCAGAGAGAATGGTGTCTTTTTTGTTTTTAATATTTTTTCATTAATCTTGTGAGAGGTAATTTTTAATAATAATTAATTATTTCATCACTGAACCATCCATCCAAATATCAGTTTACCCTCCAAACAAGGTCACAACGTTTTAGCTTTACACTTCATCAAATTCAGGGTCCATAAAGTAAACAATAACACAAAATTGTGGCCTCTATAAAACAGTAAAGGCAAACAATCTTGTAAATTCGTCACGTTTAAATAAACTACCTGACCCTTTCCTTGCCCCCAAGGCAGAGTAATTCTCCTAAATACTGAATAATATAAGATGGGCGCGAAGGTTGATGTACAAGCTCTAAGTAGAGGTAATATTTTTTTGCAAGCAACGGCGGTATTATGTTTCAGAGAATACTTAAGATAAGAAATATATTAACGCCTGTCGTGGCACAGAGGCACAAGCGTGCGACTGTAAACGCGACAGGTTGTGGGTTCGATTCCCACTCCAGGAAATGTAAAATTTAGTATTTTCATTTCTTGGGTTTGGTAACAAGGCAAAACGCGGCGTTGAGTTCCGCCACTCAACACGCAATGCCATAATTCGGCGGAAAGTGGGGAACGGAATTGTTGTACGAGAACGGAGTGTCTTAACACTAGGTTCTCGAGTTCCCTCTGCCTACCCTGTTAATGCGGGATACAGCGTGAAGTTAAAAAAAAAAGTATACTTAAGATAAGAAATATATTTTTAGTTAACATAAAGAAAAAAAGAAATGAGAAGAAACGTCTTAGCAATTCACGTATTGGCCATGCAATGCATGCGGGTGCCTATCACGTTGCATAGAGAGGATTTTGAAAAGTGCCTGGGACTTACGACCTTAGTTTAGGTTTAAGGTCCCTTAAACATTTTTAAATGCACATTAATATCCATTTACATGGTCCATGCTCCTCTCAATAATAGGTCAGTACAAACGTATTAGAATTTCGACGTCGCTGTATAAAAACGTATAGCTTGGTCATAGACGTTTTTCAAGCCACGTCCGAGGCGGGTTCGAGTCCTGCTGCGCTCAAATTATCTTCTTTTCTATTAGCCTTCTAATAAAAATATATAGAAAACCTAGTTCCACGTTACATCGAAAGGTGATGATACCTTTAACTACATTAATTCGCTATTAAAAAAATATAAAAATAAAAACCTCAATAATAGTTCAATCTCAATATAGTTCTTACCCCTGTTCTCCTCAGGTCTAAGGCATTATTAACTTGATGACTTCAAGCATTATCATTAACAATGATAAATCATTTGACGTTAAAAAAAAGCATGTAAATTCTTATAAAATTATTGGATTTTCATATTGACTTTTCATCTATCTATTGTAACTTAATTAAATCTACCCTCATTGATACATAATTTATTCATACCCTATAGAAGTTATGTTCATGACCTTCGACATTCAGTAGACCTTGCACGTTTTCTTTGAACACATTAGAGCAAAAAGATAGAACAAAATGCACTTGTGCTATTTTTGCTCTGATTAGCTCTTATATATTGAGATATTCTGCAACGATATTCTCTAAACAGACCAGTGTCGATATAAAACTTGAAACGGCATCAACTAATCTTAGACCTAACCATTTATAAATAAAATTGACGATAAATATTTAAAAGTTTAAGATACTCACCTATGTTAAATAAATACAATGAAAGTTAAATTATTACCAATAACTCAAAAACTACTGTTCAGATCTCAACTAAATTTAAGTGGGAACTCAGCAAGAGCACTAGTTATCATATAAAAAAGATTCATCAAAATCAGATCACCCAATAAAAAAATATGCTGTAACATATATCCTTTTTTTGAAGCCTTTTTTTGAATATATATTGAGATATTCTCCGATATATATCGATATATAAAAAAAACCTTGAAAAGGCATCACCTAGTCTTAGTCCTAAGTTATCATCTATAAATAAAATTGATGATAAATAATGAAAATTCTAAAAAAAGAAAACCAACTTCAAACAAATACACTAAAAGTAAAATTATTACGAATAACTCAAAAACTGCTCCTCAGATCTTAACTAAATTTAAACATGACCACATCAAACGCACTAGCTGTCATAAAAGTAAAGATTCATCAAAATCGGTTCACATAATAAAAAGTTATGCCATAACACATAAAAAATACAATCGAGTAGACAATGTCGCTTTTTTTGAAGCCGGTTAAAAAGGTACGGTCCAAGTGTCCATAAAAGATAGGAACGGAGCTATTATGTTCTTCATAGCAGTAATGGCTCCCTTGGCCCAATTTCCATATCCTTGGTGTGTTTATATATTTTTATATGTAATTAATTAGTGGTTAGAGTAGAATTAAGAATAATTAATTATTAATGTAGATATAATATATTAAAATTGTATTGGAAATTTAAATGCCAATGCCGAATTATTAAAACTAGATGTCTCATTTACGCGTAAACAATACGTTTTCCTTAGCAACGTGTATGTCATTTTGTACAAAAGTGTATGTCAAACCTATGGTAGATTTTTTTTTAACTTCACGCTGTAACCCGGATATAGGGTAGGGTAGGCAGAGGAAACCAGAGAACCTAGTGTTAAAACACTCCATTCTATTTCAACAATTCCGTTCCCCACTTTCCACCTAATTGAGGCATTGCGTGTTGAGTGGCGGAACTCAAGGCCGCGCTTTGCCTTGTTACCAAACCCAAGAAATGAAAATACTAAATTTTACATTTTCTGGAATGGGAATCGAACCCACAACCTGTCGCGTTTACAGTCGCACGCTTGTGCCTCTGCTCCACGACAGGCTTATTTTCTTTATATTCTATATATTTTTTTATCTATTTAAATAGAGACCTGCCGTAGCGCAGAGGTACAAGCGTGCGACTATAAACGGGACAAGTTGTGGGTTCGACACGCCAACGCCAGGAAATGAAAATATTAATAATAATATTTAGTATTTACATTTCCTGGGTCTGGTAACAAGGGAGAGCGCGACGTTGAGTTCCGCCACTCAGGACGCATCAATTCGGCGGAATGTGGGGAACGGTACGATATTAAAAGAGAACCTGCTTGACGCTGCGCTGCAGTTTCCAATTTTAGCAGTTGTCAACGTATCTTCTGTTACCGTGTAATAAGCCCTATTTGTTCCTAATAAATTTTATTTTATTTTTATTGTATTTTAATGGAGTGCCTTAACACAAGGTTCTCAGGTTCCCTCTGCTTACCCTGCTACGTACGGGAAAACAAACATAGATATTATTATGTTTTTGCTACATCAATATATTAATTAAAAACACACTCTTATGTCGTCAAAATTTATTAAATAAAAATAAAGAAAAATTATAATTTTCATATATTCAACCGAAATATCATATGTCATTTAAAACAGTTAAAAGTAACAGATACAACAAGCATGTAACCTGATCGATTCGTGAATGAATGTAATATAGTACTAAAGAGGTGACCCAAATGACAGAGTTCAGTACACTACGGTCTAGATCCGCTCGCCAATACTTGCCAGTGACTACGTGTAGGCAAAAAAAGATTTATGACTCCTTTTATTATAATAAATCACTTAAGTTTATGACTTTGTTAGTTCCTAATCTGAGGGTAATTTTCTTGTTCAATTGTAATAGTTGTTTTCTAGCGATTTATCATTGTAATTTCTAATACTTACATATGAAACGCTTGCGTTATTAAGTGGTGCCGATGTGATCAGTACACAAAACGCGGATTTTTTTTTATGTGTTCCGGTTTGATGGCATGTAAGCCAGGTTCTCCCCTTTCCCACTCATCCTTTCCCCAAAACGTGGTGGTTCTGATAGCGGACTACTACATTGTCCCCCCCATTCCATCTATCCTCTAGGTAGGCAACGCATCTACAACATCTCTGGTGTTGAAGATGTCTATGGGCGAAGGTAACCACTTATCATCAGGTAGTCCTTCTGCTCGTTTGCCATCAGTTATCCATAAAAAAAAAACAAAAAAATTAGCATGCAGGCCCTTGGGGAGTGTAGAGGTGCACTAAGAGAGGGTTTCTCACAACTCATACTAAAATGGAAAAGAATGGAATATTTTTATATGTCCCCGCAAGCGAAGTCAAGAGATACAGCTAGACAATAATCTATGCTTATGTTGGTATTCATAAGCACGTTTGTATAAATTATTGCCATTTAATATGAAATGTCAGTTTCGTCAGTCGTCACTGCTACAGTTCAACTTACGTAGTTGTTTATGCCACTTCAACGATTATTCTTCAGACATGATTTTCTTCCGATAACCGTTATCGTTGATACTAAATACAACTATCGCAAAATTGTCACTCTTGAGTGATGTTAATATCAGATAATATATAAACATAAATATTTGTCGAAACTTTGACCATATTGTTGTAATGTCAAAAATTACCAGAATTTTATAAATTGAAAAATGTTGCAATTGCATAAGAGAAGTATTTTGTGTCTAACGTTTTATTGAGTAGAGGAATTGAGACAGTGGACAGTTTTAATGTGCATTTAAGAGAGGTCCCTTTTGGAAGCCAAGTGTAGGCAGTACGTGTGTACTCGTATATATAGGCAAGCATTTCAAGCATCAATTACCAGTTCGGATGGCAAAAAGTTTGACGTCTAAGCATGCCAGAAACAAAATCTATTTTGTATATTAAAGTATTCTCTTATTGAAATGTGAACCTACACCTATCTCATTGTGTTGCAGTCACGTCAAGAAGACGTCAAACATTACGTCAATAGTCATTGTATATAGATTGTAAAGGATAGTTAGGCCGCCATCCCGTGGGAACCACTTGGTAGATTGAACTAGAAATCGTGCCATTGTCCGGGCT
The DNA here is from genome assembly GCA_033558755.1 of Philaethria dido. Classification (NCBI taxonomy): domain Eukaryota; kingdom Metazoa; phylum Arthropoda; class Insecta; order Lepidoptera; family Nymphalidae; genus Philaethria; species Philaethria dido. The sequence continues at coordinate 62,235 of JAKGSA010000647.1, forward strand.
ATTTCTAGCGTCATATTGACCTATTGGTATACTTGCTTAGTGGTAATCGGAAACTATTTTGTTCGATTACCGTTAGGTTTCAAAATTTTCAATTAGAAATTATAGAAGAGAAAAAACTACTTAGCGCACCATGGTGTCACCGTGCGGGTGCCGGGCCCACCGCGTTGCAGAGAGAGGAGTTTGGAGAGTGCCTAGGACTTGTAAAGGGCCCCTTTAAAATGCGCATTAACGTTCACCTCGACTTTCTTTAATTATTGTAAAAATATCGACTTACGCTGTGTATAAATTTTAACGCATAGAATTCATCAAATCTCACGAAAGCTTATTTGTTTCGATCACACATCTTTTATAGTCCAAACTGTCCATCGCAATGGCATCTCTACCATTTTATAAATAAACTCTGAATTCTAAGACTTTGTTTGCGTGATTTATGAGACCTAAGATCCTGTGTTTTACATTTTTTTCATGTCGTAGGAATTCCGAGATATCCTCTTTTTGATAGCCATACCGGAGCCATACCAAATTTCAATCTTCTATACCCTGTATCTTCGCTTGTACGTTGTCCATCAGTCACCCTGTAACGCAAGCGTTTTATAATACTCGTATGTATCTATATCAGAATTGTTGTAAGAGAACGGAGTGTCTTAACACTAGATTATCAGGTTCCCTCTGCCTAACCTGCTATGTGCGGGATACAGCGTAACGTTAAAAAAATATGTATCTATATTTTATTTTTTTTAACTTCACGCTGTATCCCGCTCACAGTTCCCTCGTAACTCGTTCGTTCTCGTTCCCGGAACCAAAGAACCTAGTGTTAAGACACTCCGATAACATTTCCTTTTCCCACTTATATATAAACAATCAAACACAAATATTATTTAAGACTACAACTCTATCTACGGTGCGATGTCTTCAAGCGTACATAATCTGTCACGTGTATCACGTTCATCGGAGCATTTCCATATTTTTTTCTAAAAAGACTTTAAAGATACTTGTAAATAAATAGATACTTCGTGAAAAGAACCGGATCTGTCAATATTCACGTTCGTATCTTTATAAAGTCAAATAAAAGATTTTTTTGGGTTGGAACTTGGAACGAATTATGGTGTAAATGACACGATAGCTGTGTTGATGTAATATCTATAGTTATAATATAATAGGAAAAAAAAGTATAAAAGTAAGTATATTTTATTACGCCTGTCGTGGCGCAAAGGCATAGGCGTGCGACGGTAAACGCGACAGGTTGTGGGTTCGATTCCCACTCCAGGAAATGGAAAATTTAGTATTTTCATTTCTTGGGTTTGGTAACAAGGCAAAGCGCGGCGTTGATTTCCGCTACTCAGCACGCAATGCCTCAATTCGGCGGAAAGTGGGGAACGGAGTGTCTTAACACTAGGTTCCCTCTGCATACCCTGCTGTATGCGGGATACAGCGTGAAGCTATGTATGTATGTGTGTATGTATATTTCATTACTAGATGCGGAAAATAGAGTGTTATTTTATTCCATGGTACATCAGCGATGTGTAAAATGATTAACATAGCTGTCATATTCATTCTTCTTTTTAGAGTGTAGGACAGCACAAAAAAAAGATTTTCCTAAAATGATTTAACTCTTAGTGTTTTTAAACAAGGAGCCTATATGCGAAAATTTAGTTTTCTATGGCCTATTTTCTATGGCCTGAATTCGCCTGTATGTTGTCTGTCAGCCATTTCGGAACCCAAGCGTTTTATAAATAGATCAAGGTAGAGAATATCTTATATTATTAGCCTTTTACCCTATTTCCTTGTGGCAGCGCAAGAGAGTCAACGGCCTTATCAAAATGTAGCGTTAGATCATGCAACGCTAGACGCGGCTTTCTAACTGTCTTTGAGTAACTAAGTAAATTTATTTCATTTTATTAGCTTCACGCTTTTTCCCCACATAGAAAATCTAGTGTTAAGACACTCCGTTCTCTATTTCCCCAATTAAAAACATTGCGTGTTTAGTGACGGAATTTAACGCCTTTTTTGAGACAAATACCACAGCAGATTCCCCCAGTTGGTAGTCGAACCCACAATCATAGTTTTTTACAGCCAGAAACCATCACTGCGTCACGACAGTGTTATTTTTTTTAGTTTCACGCTGTATCCCGCATATAGCAGGGTTGGCGGAGGGATCCTGAGAATCTAGTGTTAAGACACTCCGTTCCCCACTTTCTGCCGAATTGAGGCATTGCGTGCTGAGCGGCGGAACTCAATAGTGGATAGTGTCATATATTTAAATAATAATTATATTTCTAACAGTAATATAGATGCTATAGAGTTTCAATCAACCATTAGCCTTGGCCAGAGCGTGACGAATTAGCCACTTGACAACGGTTAATGTAAGCGGGGCATTCCGATTGCTTTTTAAAAAGAGGAAAAAGTATGATGAGATTTTGTATTCTAATTTAAATACATTTTGATCAGAATTAAAGTCCCAACATTTGCGAGTCTCAGGTTGTAATACGCTATGATGGTATAAAATATTAAAAAAATAACAGTGTCCCACTTCTTCACTCATAGTGTTAGAGAGAACCTAGTGCCAAAACACGTCGTTTTCCGCTCTAATGCTGCGCATTGCCTTAACAGAGCGCAGAAATAAACATATATATTTTTAAGTAGCAAGCGGCAAGAGAGGTAGGGAGAGACCTCGATTGACCTTCGAGAACACAGTATCAATGATACTGGAGGAAGGTCACGTAAAAAGCATGAGGACCTCCCAGAGGGCATGCATGAAGAGGTTAATGACTGTGGACGAGGCGAAAGAGACCATAGCGTTTGGTGCTCCGATCTCTCTGACTAAGGGGCTCTCTCTCTGGCTAAAGCATTAAATTAGGTAAGTAGGTATTTTTAAGTATAATCATTAACCAGAATGGGAATCAACCTCCACCCAAACGTTTATAGACACTGACCTACACGGAATACAGTCCCGCAAGTAACATGGTAGGCAAAGAACGGAAAGGAACCAGAGAACCTAGTATTAAGACACTGTTCTCTTTTAACATTTCCATTCCCCACTTTCCGCCGAAATTGATGCCCCTATATCTATGTCACAATAAATATCATTTAAATTTAGTATCGCGTGTATGAATCATAAAATAATCATTAAATTCAAGTCACAAAGAGACCGTCTAATTTTATTTATATAGTCGTTAGTACAGCGTTCCCACGACTTTCTCTTTGGATAATACCACAAAAGGAGCCTGATTTCTCCTGCCATTGTTTTACATTCAATGGGCCGTGCAAAGCTACTTGATAACTAAATATATACTGGCTTATGCTAAGTAAGAAATATTAGATATTTATCGCTACTTTATGGCTAAATTAACGAAATCGTTGTTAATTTTGGTCTACGTGTCCTTCTGTATGTATAAGCTGTTAAACTGTGAAGTTTTGTCAAGATTTGTTTAGTATTTTTTGTGTGAAAGAGTAATAAACAAGCATCCATTCTCAGAAACTTACGTATGTATAATGTTTTGTTATAATAATATCTACTGTAAGTATTAGAGATATAAGTTGTAATTTTTAAGTTATACTTTTTTTAGCTTCACGCTATATCCCGAATATAGCAGGGTAGGCAGAGGGAACCTGAGAACCTAGTATTAAGACACTCAGTTCTCTTCCCAATTCCATTCCCCATGATAAAGAATAATTATATTTCGTAAAAGTATATAATGTAATATTAAAAAAAAACCCTAGATCCTAGTGTTAAGTAACCGCTCTCCTCTTTTAGTTTACACCAAAAACGTTCTAGGTAATTGCTTCAAGCTGTAATATTGAAAAAGCATTATTTCACTTATTTTCCTTTTATACGAGTATTTCATCAACTTAAGTAATTCAACATAAGTGAACAAAGAAGATTTTTAGGGTTTTTTATACTGAAATGTTATAAACATGCTAAACATGCATTGAACACGCTTTTATTAGTTTCTAGTGGCAAGTATTCTCTAGCGTAGTCTTTCAAACACATGGTAATGTTTGTAGCAGTTCTTTTATTATTTTATTATCAAAAATATTAGCCTTCTCCCCTTCTTTTCCATATAAACTTTAACTGTGCCAAATACTAATAATAAATAATACTCCTTCGTTCATCATTATTTTCATTTTATGTCGGTCCAAAAATTACAACATGTGATTTTTTTTTGTATAGATATAACAATAATGCGTACACACAAAGTTATATATGCCTAATAATGTCCAATAAACAATAGTAAAAAACTGCGATTGACCTTTGAAAATAAAGTGTCAACCATACTGGAAGGTGACGTAAAATGCAAGAGGACCACTCGGAGAGCAGGAAGTGTTTTGTGACAGATTTGTATGAGACGAAAGGAAGAGGTTATGATGTTTTAATCAATTATACCCACAGTTGAATGATCAGTAAAGTCATTCAGTGAAACTACTAAGTGAGCGGCTCAGAAAGCAGAAGAACCGACGAGACACTTTAGAATGACTCTCTTAAATGACAAATATGAGTTTAATTCCACCCATTTTTATGATCTAAGAATTCTTGATTAGTAGTTCAGTAAGCAACTTCACGCTTAATCCTGTATAGCCAAATAGAGAATCACGACATACCAATCACAGCTTTTATCAATTCCACCAGAATTCGAAACATTACATGTTAAGAAAAACGAGAGAAATGTAAATTATTTAAAAGTAGTCATTTCCCCGTGTGGGAATAGAATCTACAACAAGACAAGACAGCCAATCAAGTTATTCAGGCGCTATCCCATTGCGCCATGATGACTTCAATTTAGTAAGCAATATATTTTTTATTATAAATTACCTTTAAGTTTTTTTACTGAATCTATACTATTCGTGGAAAAATGAATCATGATATAAGATTATAAAAAGATAACATATCAAAAGTCACATACGATAACTAAGATAAAACAAAAACACGATGTCTTCTTTTCAAATGCATAAATTTGTAATAATGGAGTATGTACATACATGAATAATTTAACATAGGTAATAATAAACGTCATTATGACACAGTTAAAACGCGTCTGCTTGCAAATTATCACTACGGATTCAAATACCATGAGGCGAAATGTCTATATTTATATTAGCAATCTTTAGGCTTTCTGAACAATTAGCGGAGAGTGGAAAAGAAGTGGCCTATCTCTATATTCTCTTAGTATAAAATATATGTAGTCATGTACGTCATGATAATTGTTCACTGCGACGAACTTGGAAAATAATTTAAGAAATGCCTACAAGAAGAAGAAGAATGAATTTCGGAAAAGCCAAAGAACTTATTCTGTTCTCTCATGATGAACACATATGAGATACAATACAAAATCCCTGATAATGTTGGCATTTCATCATGCAGACCTGATATTTTCTATACTCTAGAAGCAAAAAACGTGTGTTAATGGTAAGTAAGGTTGCTTATGATCCATTTCAAAGTAAACAAGTATTCCGAACTTACCAACGAACTGGCCAAGAATAGGTTTAGAGTTAATTTATACGAAGTAAATGTAGGTGCGAGAGGTATAACAGCAAAATCTCTCTATAATCAAGATCTCGGCCTGTCTAGAACTATTATCAGTTTATTTCTAGCACGTACATACATACAAGTAGTGAAGACGAAAATAAAGGCATAAAATCTGAAAAAAGAATCTTAAAACATTTGCAAGTAATGGAAAGTTAACATATCTCTATGCTGATACTTGCATACTTGAATAATTTTACACTTCTCACCTCACATAATGATGCAACAACAGACAGATCGACTGTAACATAATATCAATATATATATATATATATATATATATATTTACATTTACAGGTTGTGGGTTCGATTCCCACTCCAGGAAATGTTAGTTCATTTCTTGGGTTTGGTAACAAGGCAAAGCGCGGCGTTGAGTTCCGTTCCGTTGCCGTTATATATCCGTTATATTCCACGTTATATATATATATATATATATATATATATATATATATATATATATAGCAGGGTAGGCAGAGGAAACCTGAGCACCTAGTGTTAAGACACTCCGTTCTTTTACAACAAATCCGTTCCCCACTTTCCGCCGATCTTCAATATTAGTATAACTTAAGAGTGATCACTATGTTCATTCCACATTTTCCACTAACCGACAATTGCCTAAAAAGTGTTATATTTTACTACATCTAAATATATAAGCATAATATAAAAAAAATAGGAGACCAATTTTAAATAAAATGCTATAAAAAGTAAAGTTATTACGAATAACTCAAAAACTATTCTTCAGTTCTTAACTAAATTTAAATGGGACCACACCAGAACCACTGTGCCTTACTATAAATTGTAGTACTAAAGTTTAAGCGGATTTAAATACCTGCATATGTTTCGTTTGCAAATGCTTCAAATGGTGGATAGCTTTACGACAATCCTGCTCTCTGCGCATCAGAGTACGTTCTGCTGCTCGCCCTATTGAATTTCCACTCTCCCAAGTGCTCGATCGCTAATTATATAAACAAAATCTACTTCATTAGTATTACTAAGATATTCTTATAACTATCATATAAAAAAAAAATTCATCACAATTGATTCACCCATTAAAAAATGCGGTAACACACACAAAAAGATAAAACCAAATCGAGAACCTCCTCCTTCCCCAAAGTCGGTTAAAGTCTATATAACCCTCAACAGTAACCAAGTAAGCTAAACTTTGACCAATTCAATTATTCACCGATTTCTAAGAAACGTAATTAATTACTAAAAACCTTGACAAAAATTTGATTAACTTTAATTATATTTGTAACACTTAAAATTCGATTTTGATCGTGAAATTTACTTGTATTTCCTTCTTTTATCTATTTTATAGATTAATCACATTAAAATATAAGCCCATAGCGCAGTGCGACAGAGTCTGACTGTAAACGTGACTGGTTGTGGGTTTGATTCCAATTCGGGGAAATGATTATTTTTAATCAAGACAAAACGCGGCGTTGAGTTCCGCCACTTATCCAGAAAGTCCAGAATTCGAACAGAAAGCGGCGAACGGATTGTCTTAACACTAGGTTCTTTGACTACCCTGCTATGGATAAAGCGTGAAGGTGCTTTCTTTATAAAGCTTAAGCTTCTTAACTTTATTAAATTACTTTTAAAAAACACAATAATTTTACAAAAGACTTTACTTTTTACTGGGTGTCATTTAAATTCAGTTAAGATCTGACTATCAGTTTGTGAGTTATTCGTAATAATTGTATATTTTAGTGCATTTTATTTGAAATTAATTTTTTATTAGTTAAAATCTTGTTAATGTTATTTAAATATGTCCTTCCATAAAAGTGTGTTTGACATCCATTTTTATATAAACATATACGTTGCTAAAGACAACGCGTTGTCAACGCGTTAACTGGGACACTAGTTCTCAAAAATACACCAAATATCTAATTTACAGGAACTTTGAACATAGCTCTATTATGCCCAAGTGTATTAATCTAATGTAGACAATTAGCAAATAGCCACGTAACAGTATCATGACGTAAGTGACCTCGTTATATCCGTGCGTGGATTATCTAGATCATTTTGGTGACT
>JAKGSA010000647.1:89792-117550 GCA_033558755.1 Philaethria dido
TTTTTTTTTTTGTCTTAATTTTTCTTTTTTTATTTCTTTGCATTTAAATTTTATATAATATATATATCAAGGCACAAGTGTACCGACAGGTTCTTAAAATTGTAAGAGCGCTGGAACCCATAACACAAGTTAAATCTTATAATGGGTACCAGAGTTTATAAATATCAGTGTCAAAAAAAAAAAAAAAAAAAAAAAAAAAAAAAAAAAAAAAAAAAAAAAAGTGAGAAGATCATATTATGTATCTGGTTACTGTATAACTTTTCTTTTGGTCCAATAAAGATATTATTATATTTTTTTATTATTATATTTTATATTCACTGGCGGAACATAATGTCGCGTTTTGGCTTACCAAGGCGGAAAAATGAAAATAATTTAAATATAATCATCAATCAACTAATCAATGTAATATTCTGAATGTAAAATTGTATCTACAATTTGACACGATATCATTTTTTTTTTACTTTAAACTTTATCGAGAAAGGAGTGTCTTAACACTAAATTCTCCGTCTACCTTGCTACAAAGGAAAAAATCATCGATTCTTCCCTAGTAACTTAAGTTATGTTTCCAGGAGCAATAGAGCCAGCAATGCCTCGTCGCAAGAAGTACCCCGGTGTAGCTTACAAGACAAATGAGCTGTTCGACCCCGCGCCCGTCGACGACATCCGCCCTCAACAGGCGTCCGCCTTCGACCGCGCCCGGGTAAGATGTGTTTGTCATACCACCTAAATACCATATTACATATATAAATTACTTAATCTTTTCTTAATTTTACCTCACCTTACCAAAATTTTATCATTTCACTTTGTTTTCTCTTTTTCTGGTTAGGGTTGACAGAGAGAACATAGAATAAAACACTCCGTTTTTCGCCCATTTTTCGGAATATTGCACGATAAGTGGCGAAACTCAATACTGAACTTTACCGTTCCAGAGAAATGAAAATATTTGTTAAACATAAACACTCCAACTCCACAAATAGAGATGGAAAACAAATCAAAAAATTAAAGAATGCTGTCAATTATTCACAATTCTTCTTTAAAGTGTTTTCAAAATTTCTATAATTGTATAATAATCTGTGCTTTAGAAACAAACAAACATAATATATTTATTAAAAGAACTTTTTAATAAATATATAATTTTTCCCTCATATTTCCTATACAAAATCATTACGCCATACATTTAACGACATCCGCCCTTACCGAAACTCCTAGGCTCTCAACCTGTGGCATTATAAATCAATTTCCTCCATAATCCCTTAATGTCTGTACTACATCATCTCGAAGTTACCTGAACGTGACATAGCGACGATTATGTGGATATAAACGGTTTACACACTTATAAATATTTTTGTTGTTATTATAATATATATGACTAAATATTTAGAGTTATATTATGGCTAAATTACACAAACGCTTTATAAATTATAGACTATGTGTTTTTTTGAAGTTTCAAAGTGTTAATCACACACTTAGGAAACGAAAACATATTTAGTAAAGGTATAAAAATGTTGAACGCAGCGGGACTCGAACCCGCGCCTCATGGAAACCGTCCAAGCGCTCTAACTACTAAGCCATGCGTTCTATAACCGGCTGCGTCGAAATTCGTTTTTTTAGCCTATGTGTTGTTCTGATGTATAAGCAATATTACTGTTAAATTTCATCTAATTCTTCCGATTAGTAGTTTCGCGTGAAATTAGAACGAACAACCATTCATCCTCACAAAATTTAACTTTTATTTATTTTATTTTTTTTAACTTCACGCTGTATCCCGCATATAGCGGGGTAGGCAGAGGGAACCAGAGAACCTAGTGTTAAGACACTCCATTCTCTTTCAACAATTCCGTTCCCCACTTTACGCCGAATTGAAGCATTTTATTTATCAACAATGAATATAATTTGAATATGATCATTGCTCTAAATAGAAGTTGAATTCACGAGCAATTTAAGACGAAGTGCGGCGTTGAATTCCGCCAAACGACACACAATGTCTCGATGGGGAATATGTGACTGAAGTATTTTAACACTAGGTTTTCTTTATTTACCACACCTTACACGAAAGATGCAAGAAGCTAACTAAGTTAATCTTCGTTCATCCAACTAACAATTACAGCCCATAATATACCCCAAAACGATTATATTTCAAAGGAAAAACTTTTACATTTAACCTCGAAACAAAGATAATATTATTTAAGTAAAAACAAAAACAGGGTCTTTATGCAAATACCATGATACCCATATCACGGTCAACCCCATACTACGTAAAAGCTTACAATTATAACATTTTGACCTACATACCTTCTGTACGAACCATTTAAAAGCTCCATTTCAAAAAGTTTTATTACAAAAGTCTTTATGTTCCCTTAAAATGAAAAGAATATTAAAATTTTCAGTTGAAATTAAAATTCTATTGGTGATTCTTAAAAAATATAGTATCATTTTGATTATTTGGAAAGCTCTATTATTATTTGACCTTCAACGCTAAAGGTCGTGCGAACAAAGATCTAGGTCTTAGTTGTTACAGATAAATGTCGGTTTGGGCAAAGTAGGAATATTTTTATGAAAAAATCGATTTATAAATTATTATATTGATACATGAATGGATTTTTGACCTCTTTTTTATGAAAATGATGCAAATGGAGGCTTATGAATTTGATATAATTAAAGTATGCTATTGTCCCCGTTGACGCGTTAACAACGCGTTGTCTTAAGCAATGTATATGTCACTTTATATAAACATGGATATGTAACATTTTTTTTATTAATTTATGCATTAATTAAAAAAAATGTTAGCATTCTGCACTCCTTCTCTATATACCATAAACTATAATTGTGCCAAATTTCATGCTCCTCCGTCTGCTTTTTTCTTTTGCTTTTTTTTTTCAACTTCACGCTGTATCCCGCATATAGCGGGGTAGGCAGAGGGAACCAGAGAACCTAGTGTTAAGACACTCCATTCTCTTTCAACATTTCCGTTCCCCACTTTCCGCCAAATTGAGGCATTGCGTGTTGTCTGCTTAATTTTCGTAAAAAGAGGTACAATGTTTTAGCTTCACGTATTTATATACAGATATGGAGACGAAATGCTGAAAGCCAATATTGTTCTTATTAATGAATTAAAAAATAATTTAATAAATTAAAAAAAATGTACACATCATTTTTCTTCGATAGATACTTTTATTATAGAGAATGTCAAACAAATTGTTAAAGGCAACATGTATTTAACACATCAAGGGAGCTAATGAGTTTGTTTAATTAACTGTAAAGAGAGATTAATCAAGTGATACCTCACTCCGTTCTTGAGTACCCATTTAGATACTTTTCTGTGCTATATGTGTTGTTGTATGCCATGTTTTAATTAACCAAGTAGATATTAGCATACAGAAAAATCGCTTATTCAAACGCGTCCTGCTTTTCTTTTGCAGTTTGGAAATTAGGTTTAAAAAATGTATGATTTTTTTTTAGTAAAATATTAAAAAAATTGGTTCGAAAAACTTTAATATTGTAGATGATGTGGGCTGTATAACAGGCTTTATCTCGCATAGCATGGTAGACAGAGAGAACCTTATGTCAAGGCCCTCCGTTCTCCTCTTTCCGAACGAATGTAAGACAAAGGAAATGAAAATAATATAAATATTTATACAGATTCCTGAATAAAAATCGATCCCACAACCACTAACGTTTACAGCCAGCCACAGTCCCACTGCGCCAAGCGAGTTTAAGAATGAAAATACTTTTTAAAAGTAAAATTTGCTTTATTGTTTGGTAGTCATGGTAATAATTAATGAGTGAATGCTACCGGTCTGGTCGCGCTCCGAGCTGCTTTACAATATTAACGCCGGGAGTAAAGGAAATGTTGTAGTATTCGGTTACAACGCTTGAACTGAACTAATATTTTAAATTAAAAGTCTTTACATGCTTTCGTAATATTTCGTAACAAATAATAATAGTAATAAGACTTTAAAACTTAATTAAAATAAAACCGCGGCGTTGTGTTCCGCCACTCAACACGAAATGTCTCAATTCGGTGGAAAGTTGGGAATGGAAACCTTAAGAGAACGGAGTGACTTAACACTAGGTTCCCAGATTCCCTCTGTTTACCCAGCTATGTGCTGGATATAGCGCGAGGCTAAAAAAATAGATAAAAGGCAAAGCGCGGCGTTGAGTTTCGCCACTTAGCAAGTAATGCCTCAATTCCGCGGAAAGTGGGGAACAAAAATGTTTAAAGACAGTCTTAACACTAGGTTCTCAGGTTCTCTCTGCCTACGCTGCTATGTGCGGGATACAGCGTAAGATTTTAAAAAATAAACCTTTTCATTTTCACATATTTCGTCTTACAAAAGTTAGTACGTTAGTATTTAACGCCTGTCATGGCGCAGAGGCACAAGCGTGCGACTGTAAACGCGACAGATTGTGGGTTCGATTCCCACTCCAGGAAATGAAATTTTTCATTTCCTTGGTTTGGTAAGAAGGCAAAGCGCGGCGTTGAGTTCCGCCACTCAGCACGCAATGCCTCAATTTGGGGGAAAGTGGGGAACGGAATGTCTTAACACTAGGTTCCCTCTGCCTACCCTGCTATATGCGGGATACAGCGTGAAGCTATGTATATATGTAGTACGTTAGTTATTATTTATTTTATAATTTAATTTTAGTTTCTGAGATACGGATTACAATTTCTTGGGTGAAGACCACCATTTCACCATTTCTGTTGATTATAATAATATCTTTTCGTGTGTTATAGAGCGCTCAGAGGAACGACTCGGAGCGCGCCGGGCGACGCAGCAAGTCCGAGGGTCCGCGTCAACCACGCTGGACCGACACTGTGGAGCCCAAGGTTAGTTTCTCATACTTTTTATTCTAATTACAAATCTTAAAAAATATAAATATTCAATAAATTAATCTTTCACCCATAATCTAATAATATAGGTAGGTAGATAAAACATATAGGTATATAAAACTCTCGTCATGCACTGAGTGACTGACAGACAACACACTGAATAAAGAAAGGTGAAAATTAACAAACTCCTTGTTTTCCAGGTATAAATTAAAATAAATGTATTAATTTTTAAGTACCAGTTAATCTTTTTTTCTATCTATATATTTTATCTTTTTTTTTTAAATGTCACTTCACGGTCGGTATATAATTTTTCAAAATAGACATATATTTTGTATTCTTGACAAGTTACTATTGGCTTTTCTTATAAGACTTATTACGGAGAACAGAGAATTATTCCACCAAACACTCCCCAATGCAAGAAACTCTATACTAGCTACTAGCTTAACATAATGAGCATTTAAAACACACCTACTGTCACATAAATTACAGGCGTAAAACTAATTATATAGATATAATTCTGCGAACTAAAAGAATCCTATTACACGAACTATTTGCTATAGGACTGTTCTGTATGTACGGCTTCATGCGCTACTATGAGAAAACACTTAAACGTTATCGCTAGCGATTGCTTAAGATCTCTAGGTATTTTGAACGTGCGATAGACGGAGAGAACCTAGTGTTTGATCACCTTGTCCTCCGAGACACTACTGATAAAGTGACTGAATTCATCAACTCACCATTGTCTAACCAGATTAAGAAAACATAAAGTATAGGAAATATACCTATTATTATTTATAGCTATATTATACAAAACTTTTATAATTCTTACCCTAATCGTTATTCTGATGATTCTGTTGTTCTCTGTGAGGGGACGAGGTTAGAATTAGCGTTCCGTAAGAGGCGGGTATCCCAGTAGTTTGGTGGTAGAAGGTTTGTCCTCCGTGTGGCTCGCGACTACTATCATATCAAACACGAACCGCCAAATATGTAATAATGTGTTCCAGTTCGATGGCATGTAAGCTAGGTTTTCCCATTTCCCACCCATCCTTTCACCAAAATATGGTGGTTTCGAGCAGAATGGGGAAAAATGTTATCGTAAACTGAGTATTGTCATTGGTTCCGGACACTTGTGCAAATTTTCAAAGAAACCTGATGGCATAAAGTGGGCCAAAAAAAACATTACAACTTTTCGTGCAAGATGGATGCAATTCAAGCTAATAAATAAATAAGTAAAATTATTTCTTTCCCGCATTTAAAATTTTACGCATAGAGATGAATTTTTATGCCTTAATACTGTCAAGACTCTTTGTTACACAAATCTATATATTAGATATGAATAAAACATTACTTTAACTTTGAAGTTCCACACAACATAGAGAAAGTAACCTCATGTTGAAGAACGATAGAAACTACTTTAAACTTTACTATAGTGAATCGTAAGTTTACTCTATATATTTGCTTACTTGCTTTTTTACTACTTGCGTAACAAATAATGTTTTTTTTAAATGTCCTTTAGAAAGAATTAAAAGAAATGATTTTGATTCGAAAATAAAATCTTCTATTTAAAGTGTGAAAATTTCAATTTGTAGTTCAAAAGAAACATTTCGTCATATCCCGTTAACACGTTAACAGTTTAAATATATATTATAAAACCGTTAAATATTATTTTGTAGGCGACCACAGCGTTAGGTGAGGTGTTAGCTGCGAAGGAGCCGGAGACCCTAAACACGGAGTACCGCAACCAGTTCGCGTGGCCGAAAGACACCGATGTACCACGGAAGAGCATCTCCATGGGGGCGCTCAAAAAGGCAGCTGTAGCTGAAGGTATTTAGCTTTAATCGCTAATCTCTTTAAACTTTCTGTATATCATACGATATGAATGAGACGCCTTAAGATATATATTTTTTATTACTTAACTCATTGTTTCGCATAGCAGGATGGAGGGAACCTAGTGTCAAGACACTCCGTTGACCACTTTCCACCCGAAATTCAATACCGTTCTTTATCTTATCATAGCAGGAATATGAAAATATTTCAAATATAACCGTATCCCTGAGTGGAGATCGAATTCATAATCACCGCACATAGCGAAGCCAATCCTACACTATGTACTTACAATCCAGACAGACGCTATTTCAATGACGATAGCCTCTAGTTGCAAAGTTTTAATAGTGATGTAAGATTCAGTTAGTGCAGTAAAAGTGTTTGTAAGAGTATCAGAAAAAAGACACATAATCTTTTGATTATAAAAAGAAATACAGAATGGCTTTGACTATATAGTAGAACCTCAATTATCCGGGGTTCAAGTAATAAAGTAATTTTTTAACATTTACAATGAAATTGTTAATCATGTATGTAATTGTTCTAAAAAATAATAAAATAAAATACTGGATAGAAAAACACGGAAGCAGTGTCATAAGTTTCCGACAACTGCTAGTCCATTTCATTTTCTAGATGAAGTCAATAGAAAGTTGTAATTCGATTATCCGGGGTTTTCGATTATCCGTGAATCCCCATACCCATCATTGCTCCGGATAATGCTCTGTATGTTGAAATATAGAAAGGAGCGCTTTCCTTCTTTGTATATTAAATTGGTTTCATATAAAAACCATATATTTTATACATATTTTCGTACAGTGAAGTTCTTTGTGCATCTTACATCTAGAACTGAGCATTCCCATTAGTAAATGTGCAAACAAAGTGTTTGGTTGAAAATTTGAATACCCGCTTGAAAACAAACTTCTACCATGCATAAAACATTCCACGTTGAAGCGAGAGACGAGGATTAGCCTCTTGTAATATATGAAAGTGGTTATTACTTTACTTCAAGAATATTTTAATATAAAACCTTGTATATTTATAACTTATTTTAATATTTACATTTTGTGTAGCGATAACTTAGTGATAACTTTCGCCGTTTTCTACTTTCAAAGCGTTGAAAAATATTGTCGGATGGTGACATAAAATGCTTTAATTTATGACATATTTAATGACAAATTCAATGATAATGATAGTGAAAATAATGATTTAATGACAATAATGGAAAACCTAATGATAAACTTGATGAAATTAATGACAATAGTGACACTTAGTAGCTATAATTATAAAGAATGCAATAAGTAGCCTCGTCGTTTGACAGTATTTCCTTTAGAGACATATTATATTTAAAGGTATAGATCATACAAATTTGGCCACTCATCCACAGTAGTATGAAATATATATTGCTAATATTTACTTCATAGTCATCTAAATATCGAACCCACTACCTATGTCTGTTACTTCATATTCCATATTTACTGCTATGAATAGACTTAATTATTAAAATATGCAAGCTTTTGTCTGTCATACGCCAAAGTTATCTAAATACCAGATGGAGGTTTGAAACTTAATTGAAGCTTTCAGTGCCAAAGATTAACTTCTAGACGACATTTCGTAGTACATATGGAAATTTTACTACCTTTGAGAAATTACTTGAGACGAGTTGATTAAAAATCTAATATTAGTTAAGTTGTTTTAATGAGATTAAATCTTAAATATTGAATAATGAGTATAAATTTGTATTTATTATCTATATAAATAAAAATGGAACACTGAAATGCTTGTACGCGCATAACTTTCGAACGACTGCACCAAATTGAATAAATCTTTCTTCGGTTCAATGTTGTCAAGAGTGTTGGTATGAAAAAATATTTTTTAGCGTCACGCTGTATAACAGGGTAAGCAAAGGGAATCTGAGAGAGAAATGTAAAGTTTAACATTTTCATTTCCTGGGTTTGGCCACTCAGCACGCAATGCCTCAATTCGGCGGAAAGTGGGGAACGGAGTGTCTTAACACTAGGTTCCCTCTGCCTATTCTGCTATATGGGGGATACACAGTGAAGCTATGTATGTATGTATGTAAGTCTTTATTTTTACAAAAACTCAATATACATATATATGATAATAAAAATTCCAGGTTCGGTGGAGGCCGAGCCTCTCATGAACCACGTGGACGGCGACCACGACGACGGCCACAAACGCTACATAGAAGATTACTTGTGGAACGGACAGAAGCCTGGTGTTCAGAGGTGGGGAAATTCATAAGATTTCATATTATTAACTCAATTATTTTGATATTTTGTACTTGTTTATAATAAAATTTAAAAAATGTATAAGTTATTTTGAAAAAATAGTAAATTTTGATGAATATTTATGTAGAGAAGTGCATTTTAAATCTAATATTGTATATAATTTTTATACAAGTACGAAATACAAATAATAATATTGTCAAATATATACACTTATATGAGACCAGGGCTTATTTATAAAGGATCATATTATAAATAGGCTCTGCCAATTAAGCTTTAGCTTACTCACTGATATTTCATTCTGGCTTATCATATTTTTAACAATTTATAGATTGTTTCCTATAATTTCATATTTTTAATCTTTCTACGCATGCTTTTAAATAATTTTCATACTAAAATTGTAAATATTTGAAACAGTCTATGGATAACACGAACACAAATTAATCGATTCATCACAAATGCTTCGCTTTGGCTAAAGCAGCTTATTCGCAAGCCACCATGAATAAAAATTGGGGTAAAAAATTTAAAACACCCTGTATTTATGTCATAAACACATAATAATCTATATCATACACACAAAACACTCACACAAAACAACTTAAGAAAAATCCGTTAAATTCCGGACATAATTTACTAATAGTACCTAATCCCAATACAATGTCAGTAATATATTAAAAATATTAACTATTTATGTAATTATATGTAGTTTAATTTTTTTTTTTATTTAAAAAAAATAATAAAAAACTTTTCAGGTGAAGAAAAAAAATCCTTTTTACGACACTGCTAATTTGCTTTTATTATCTGTGTCTAGATTTGTGTACTTTACTATTCACGCAGGAAACTCTTACTCAGTCATTATTTAATAAAAAAAATTATAAACATATATTATATCGTTTTTTTGTACAAAATGGAAAATGAAAAAGTAATTTAAATTATTATTTTTTTATAATACCACCTCTTTAATCAACAATGCTGCAATAAAGAAAAAAAAATATCGCTTCTCGCAGATAATAACGAAAAAAAAAACAAAAAAGTTTCGTTATATCGTAACTTGGAAATATAACTACAATACGTAGCTCGATTGTTAAAAGACCTTGGAGTCAGTATATTTGCGAGGTCAAGGTTTTTTAAAAAAGTTTTCTCTCCAGTGGCCTCACTACAGATTACTGACTTACTTGTTGAAATTATCTTTGTTTCTTGGACGTATCTATGCAAATAGATATTTTATTAGAAGTTTTTAATCTTCTTAACAAAATTGCCTTTCTAGCCGATGGTACCTTTGTGTAGGACTGACAATACTGACATTTTTTTTATTATAATTAAAGATGCGAAAGTGCTTTTGATTTTTTGAACATTGTACATATCATTGTCATTTTTCTTTACAAGTTCTATATACATAGTAAGGTAACAGTTTCCTGCGTGCATGTTCTGCCCTGTCACTTTCGTTCTCACAATAACTGGATAAAGCAGAACAAGTCTAAATTTCGTTTTTGATATTTGCTTACATCTAAATCTCCTCACGGTGGCGGTTCCTAGGCCGAGTAGTGTTAAACTATTGTATTAGTTCGGAATGTCATCTAATAGATTCTTTTTTAATATCGATGTGTCCTGCACTTTTGTCGATGTGAACGTTAATTCAAGTTTTTGTTAGATTTTGTATGTCGTTGTAATCACCTAACACTTGTGACACCACGTGTAAGACCTCGAAGTCAGCGGATCCTTCTAGACTCTTCCAGGACTAACATCCTAACCACCATTGCGAGCTTATTATTTGAGCATGAATACTAACCAGCTCGGCGCGAGCTCTTTGTTTTGCCGCATATCATCGTAACGTCCAACGTCTCATTTGAAATGGAATTTTGCAGAAAATCGACGTTCCGTAGCGCGCTATCGGCCCTCATATACAACGGCGAGGATCGTTCCAAAGATAATAGGAAACGTTACAAAAGCGAGTACAAAAAGAAATTTAGACCGTTCTCTCAATACGTGTACGAGGCGTCTAAAGGGACATTTACGAAATGCAGGGGGAAAGGGAAGTCGATTGAGGAGGCGAGCGAGAGGTTGGTGGGGGAGACGGAGGGAGCGGGGGCGAGGGATTCGGGGGTAGCGGCGGGGACGGGGGGTGCGGGGGTAGCTACAGCGGGGGCCGGGGTCGCGGGGGAGGACACGGCCAGCACGCTGCGCGCGGCCGGCCTGCAGCCGCTCGGACTCGCGCAAGGCGACTCGTGGTACCGAGAGGTGCTGGACCTGCGCAAGCGCGCCGGCGAATACAAGGTCTGCGATACTTGCTTACACTCTATACCCGTCTTACCATTAGCACTAGGCCTTCAAGGCATAGTTTAAGTAAACAATAAGGAGACATCTCTCACTTCTAAAAGAAGACGGTATAGGACAGAACCCTGAAGGAATATGTGGAACACACATATATAGGCATTCCAATATGACTGAATATAAATAATATATTATAGAGACAATTTATTATCCGTTATAAGCTATAATGCCTAAAATACTCACTGCTCCACAAATATTTAAGTTTCTTAAAATCACGCCAGAGTTTAGGCCCCGAAATCCTTCATTCATATATTGGCAACGTAGCATACTATACCACTTATCAAATACTTCCAAATTTTGTCCCTATCATAGATCAAAAGCTATTTGGGAAGTGGTATATCACAATCATGCTTCATCATATTCAAAATTGCCATTAATTCGACAGTACCGCGGCTGGGGAACCGAACTAGCTCCTGAACACATCACTCAGCTTTACAATAAGCAAATCGAGCTCTGGTACCAAGTGTCCCGAAGGTCCTCGCTGTCAGCCCTATCACTTGCTTCCACCAATCACAAGTAAGTGATGCACTAGATATTATTATTTGATCGGAAACACCATCCTGCACTAAGGACCTACTCCCGCATATTTTTTGTTCCCCGGTCCTTCGAGCCGGATTTATCCGCTTACACTAACATTATTTGATTATTGTATTGTATTGGGGCTGGTGCTAGCAACGAATGGCTTGGATTGCGAATAACGAAGCCATTTTTGATGCTATGCGTAGTTTAGATATCATCAGCCAGGTCTATAGAATGTAAAGCGAAGCAAAATATGTAGAACGTAGTAATAAAGATAATAGTAGCTTTAACAAAACAAGTGCTTTCAGGGCTCTGCCACGTGACGAGAAAGATGGAAAGGAGTCTAGGAATCTCTCTCCAAAGAAGTTTAGATCTTTCCGTTCGGCACCGCACCAATCCATCCACGCCAAGCTGCAGGAGACCAAGGCCCTGGAAAGGTCTCCTCATAAGACTTCGCCCCAAAAGCAGAGAAAGAAGTTGCAGGGACATAGCTTCGATGAAGGAGCTGCCCATGAAGGTGAAATAATTCTCTTAATTTTAATTTCATATACTTTATTTCATTGAGTATAATTTTCTTTAATTGTAGTTTAATTTCATTGAAATCACTTACACAATCAAATTTAACACTTACTGAAGTTAAATATTACCCTTTTAATAATTAAAAATACAATTGTATATGCCAAACTCAAACCAAACTTTTATTATGCTATCTATTTGATACTCATCTGCATTCAAAATAATTAAACTTTTAATTTTACCACTTTTCTTACGTATTTTTTAAGTATAATAAAAAAAATATTATATACATTTCAGGGGCTAAAACAGACGGTGCTTTCCGCTCTCCCCGCCGCCGGCCTCGCTCCGCGGACCCTGCGCCTGTCCCCAGCGTGCGCCACATGCCCAACGGGGACATACCGCGCCCCATCAAGCCTACTGGTACGTCTGCTTTTGTAGCCTAGATGTAGCTCTGCTATGGTTCAGTATGAAATTAGTATATTTAGGATTATGTGGAATAGATCGTTGGATGTTTTGGATGCATAGGATGGATGTACGAGTATGTTGTTATCTTCATCTGTTTCTTAACTGTGGTCATATAAATAAATGTCAATTAACTTCGTAATGTCATTTGAATTACTAATTGTAGTCTCAGAGCGGTGAAATGAGCAGAAATGATTTTTTAATACCTAAAATCGAAATAAAAAATGTTTATCCCTAGCTAAATATCCTGTTATTAGAACTGACACTAGTAACTGCAATAATAATTGAATTATAATTCTTTTGAAGGACTTCATCAGTAATTTTATTTTTTACAACATTTTTTTTAATTATTAAATTGAAAACAATTTTATTGTTATGCAAGGCTGTTTTTTATTATTTTAGGATATCCGATTTTTGTATATATTATTGATCAAATTTACTAAAATTATTTTACACAGATTTAAAATATTTACAATTAATATTGAAAAAATACAACGATTAGAATAGAATCTATGTAATATTAGTTTCTTATTTCATTTAAATTTTTCTTGAGCTAAATTTGAATTTTATAGTGAAATCTTGTTGTCTATGTAGAAGTTCTAATTTCTTCGATATCTAACATTAATTGGTGTGTTCTTTATAATAGTTCTTTATAATTTTTCGTTCGTATTAATAACTATGCTAACTTTACTGTCGTTCCTGCCTGATGCTTGACCCTAATCCGATGAGACATTGGCTTCAAAAATTATTATAATTTAAAAATTGATATATTGATTATGAAGAAATACAATAATATTCATTCCATCTTAAAATTTTTAAATCATAACTATTGACATCTAAATTTCTTGGGGCCAATTCTCTAAATTACAAAATTTAGCGTCGCATTTGTTCTGTAGGTTTGCCGTTAAGTAGGGGCAGTAGTAATAGGGTTAGGTCATCTCGAGGGGGCCGGTCGCCATCCGCCCCTAGCAAAGCTATGAATGGGGTCATCGGGGAAAATGAGGTCATGGGGACGAAAGGGGCCCTCACGCCGGCAAGAGGCAGACGCAGCCGCAGCGTTACAAAAGTGGGCATAAAATTGGGTGCGTACGTAAATACAGGTGACAGTTGCGTCGACGCTCTGTGTTCTAGTCGAGAGGCTTATTTATGTGCATATGCTTAAATTAGCCTGTTCATAGAACTAGCTTTGAATTGGCTTTTTCTTGTAAAAAATTGAAAAATAGTTGTTTTTTTGGTAATGTCAGTGCGTCTACGCAACGCGATGTGTCACGTAAATACGCATTGACACCGGTAAGAATGGCTTCGTCACCCCACCAGAGTGTTGTGTCAGTCTTGTCCGTTTGTAACACCTGCACTCAACACGTTAACGAGAATGTGTCCTATGACAAATAATATGGGGTATTCATTGTTATTAAATTCTCTTGAAATAATTTCTAGAGGTTCAAGTCAAGTTTATCGATATTTATTAATATTTATATATATAATAGGGGTGTTTTATATATATGTATGTCAATTTTATGAAATAATATGAAAAAAGGGTACTTTATGGGTGGATATTGTTTTATTAGTAGTTGTATGTATAGTATGTTATCTGTGTCAATATGTTCAATAGTTACTCCTTCCTTCGTGTGTATGAATTTAGACTTCTTGCATGATTGAGTTACAGGTTCTAAATAGTTTACTTTATCGCTGTTTTTCTAATATTCAAAATATTCTTTGGGTATTAGAGAAACTGTGAACACGATATAAGCCTATTTCATATTATAAATTTTAATATTTACTTTACTTTACTATGTATGTTAAGAATTTAAATTTCTTAGAAATATCGATAATCATAATGTATAATTTATTTAAAAAAAAACCCAAAAGGTTTTCATAGTAAATGAAATAAAAATCTAAAAAGGGCCTTAAATTTTAATCACTCCAGCAGCCTATTATGGATTTACAACAGTCTGAAGCTTTATTCATATCTATTATAGTCATCTATTATAGTTATTTTTATTCATTGTATTTTTTAGAATTTAAACAAAATGTAAATTAACTAATATAAATAAACAACTTATTTTTTATACTTTTTCAAACAGAAACGTATTCAAAATTATGAAATTGGCTTTGAAGTTTCTAGAAGCAAATATTTTTTTACAAATTGTATTTATGTGTTTATTGATGTCGTGATTATTATGTGTTGTAGATAAATTTAGATATA
This sequence comes from Philaethria dido, assembly GCA_033558755.1. NCBI lineage: Eukaryota > Metazoa > Arthropoda > Insecta > Lepidoptera > Nymphalidae > Philaethria > Philaethria dido. Next base: position 104,725 of record JAKGSA010000647.1, read on the forward strand.
GCAAAATCCTTTCCTAACAAGTTATACCTACAACCTACCAATACCTAAGCACAAAGTTTGAACCAAATTCTTGCAATTAAACAATTATTAGTGATAATTTTAATTATACGTAACAAAAAATATCAATACAAAGTGTTTTTTTCCTAAATTTTATAAAGAAAATATATTAAAGATAAATATAATTATTTAAAGCGCTTTAGGACAAATTAATATTGAAATGAAATATATTTTAGGACCACTTGAATAATTTAAAAATAAATCCCTAATAAAAACCCAAAAATTGTACTTGATTTTTCAATAGAATACAAATTTAATTAAACTTGACAATAATAATCCAAAAACCCGCCCAACATTCCAGACGACGACATCCCCGCGCACCGCAGCGCCTCCGTCGCCAAGGACCATTTCTTCGACGACTCTCCCGTGGTGAAGTCGCCCCCCGAGCCCACTCGCGTCAAGTCCCCCGAACAGATGAACATGAGGTCCCCGGACCCCGTCAACTGGACCGTGCCCCTCGACACCGGCAAGACCTTCACCGTCACGCAGAACGTGAAAAGCGGTGAGTTCAGTCTTTTCAACAGATTGGCGGCAAACATTATTAAATTAAGTTAGGCTCAGGACCGACCTTGTGATATGCATTCGAGAGTATCTTTTTCAATCGGTAGTGTTGCCACATACGAAATCATAGTAGACGTTTATTTATGTTTGTAATACCTACCTTATTTGTGTGTTATTCTTATATTCCATAGTATCTGTAGGTAGATATGGATATTTTTGATGGTTTTTGATATGGTCTCGTTATTTTTAACTTTCAATCTCCAATGTAAACTTAGTGTAATGTAAGACAAGTACACGACTGACGACGTCCTAGCATTTCTACCTCAGATAATCAGGATTTGAACCAAATTGTGGACAAGATACTCTTAACGTAGATAGGTATTCGCGGAATCTATAGGAATGTAATAATTAAGGTTACTTAAAGTATAAAGTAGGTGATACAAAATTTAAACACTAATATCATAGACGCAAACATGACTCAAAACATATTAGTGATTAAATTTTCTAACTCAAGAGAAGCCATCACACTCATGCGAGACAGTTAGCTAGCCGACATGATCTCGACCATACCATTGTATTGTAACAAGTGTGAATAGTACCCACAGTACAACGTAGAGGCTTGCAACACTGACACTGAATACGGACACAATGAAATCATGTACATTGTACATACAGTTACTAAATACAATAAAGAAATTGAAATGGAAACACTCATTAAAATTATTCACCATACTCTTATGTTTTCATTGACATTTTATGTTTGTTATGAAATATCATTTTGAAACATTTTGTAGATAACGTTCTCTTTCTACACTGCTTTTTCCATTTTTTAATAATTTCCAATGACGACGTCCCACTGACAGCAGTTTGACAGCTGTCAAGTAGGCATAATGATGTCGAGTGAGTGCAGAAAGGGAACGTCTAGTATTCACGATTGTCACGCCATCTACCATACAAATCACTCACCATATTTCAGATGAGAGCATTAAGCGCCCTAGCTCTGACTTTAAGAGCGCTTCAATGGCCGAGGAGCCGAAGCCGGCAGGTACGACGACCGCCCTCGCCTAGACATCGGTCATACACGTTTTAATGAGTGTGACAGACATGCGACATGCGACAGTGATACCGGCTCACTGCCACATGACCACGACACACTACCGACACAAGAAAATATATAACCTGTTTTATATTATATCTATTGAATAGTTCATGATTAAATTGTGTTATTCCAATAATTGAGATGCTTTTTTATTTTGACCGTACTCCGCTGAGACGTCGACCACGTATGTATTCACTTGTTGTGTGTGTGTCTGTTTCGATGTTTGCGTACACTGTCACTGTATGGCACCCGACTTTACTCTTGTTTCCTTCATCTCATCTCTCGTTCACTTTTGCATGCTGCCATCCCCCTACAGAAGTTGTCATTCTACAGCAATACAATTGTAATATACTTGAGTATGGCAACTTCTCATCATTCCCCGGCTACTTTCTGACGATGGCTTTTAGGTTAGCTCCTTTTGACAATACATAGCCCCTGCGGTTCATACCATCGTTTCTATGTGGTTATTGCATGATTTCTTCGAGAAATCCTATCTATGGTTTAGCTAGACTTTCTAACTATCTAGTTTTGTTTGCCCCTCTCCCTTATATAGAGGAAGCATGAGTTTTACTAAGTTTCTATTTGATATCTACACCAACATTGATTAAAAACTTAAATATGTCGTAATTTATGCACTGCAATATATATATATATATTCCAGATAAAATGGTGTTGGTGCCGATATCTACATAGCGGTAGCATGTAAAAGTGAAATATTCTTATTAGAGTGTCATGATCTGTTTCAAATCATTCCTTACATTATAAAATTGTTATTGGAAGTTAGGATTTTGTTATAATGTAATTTGGCAATTATATACAAACTATGAACATATATGAAAATTTGCAATTGTAATTGTATAGTTTTAAGGAATGACTGCTCTCGACACGAGCGATGCCAAATATATAAACTAATATTACTTAGAATATACTTTAGAGTCACTGTAGAGGACTACCATTAGCCACACGATGTTAGCGTTTTACTGTTTCTATATAAGTATAAATTTAAAATCTTTGTTACTAGCTACCTGTGCTTTATATGTATATTGGAAGTTTCAGATATATGTATGTGAAGCTTCCAAGCTCAATGTTAGCCGAAGCATAACATTAAACCGAGCGGCACCTTTTACAGAAATCGCACCAATTCATCATCAACAAATGTCTCCAATTCGTTCGCTTAAAAAAAGCGAATCACCAACAAGCCTGAGCAAGCGCACCGACAAGACCCCCACGACCCCCATCAGCCTGACCCCCATCGACGAGACCAAAGCGCTCGACATGAACAAAGTTAACGGTATTAACGGACTGAATAGCAACCAGCTAACCCCCGACACTCCCAGCCAGGAAATAAAAGAGATTAAAGAAAAGGAGGTGATCAAAAAGTCGACTGAAGCGACTCAAGTGGCCCCAGGGGTTGTTGACACCACCGTCGTCAACGAGACCCCCAACTCCGGCGGACTGACCGCCTCAGAAGTGCTTGACAGAGCTCGCACGAGGTTCGACAAATTCTGGGGCAAAAAGGAAGACGACGTTTAGTCAATTCAATAGATAGTCTGCAAATTGTGGCAATCAGTTCCTAGCTTCATCGAGTCCTCGATGGTCAAACAAACGCAAGCATTGTCACGATTTCCAGCGTAGGAAATACAATTTATTATAGCTTCGCTTCAGACGAGTGTAACGGTTATTTATTTATTGATGATCTTATAGGTGTGATGGCTTGTGATAGGTAGGACTAGATATCGGGATATATAATATACAAATGACTATATTCAGTTAAGGTTATTTATTTCAACAAATATTTTAACGTGTTTAAAAAGTTAATATTTAAATTTAAATTAAGACTAATTACTATATCTCTTAAATGACAACCAATTTGAATAGGTTTTATTATATTGTTAGACAGGAACATTTGTAAATGATAATTCCGATGTCCAGACACCGACGACTAGATTGTGATTGATGGGTTACTAAAACATTGTAATTAAACATGTAAGAATTTCGATTTCCAGTTACTTTCTTATCCAAGTTACGGTAATTTTAAAAGTTATTGAGTAAACTAATATTGTATCCTTACTTGTAAGCCTTGATGACGTAGCCTCCCTCTTTTCAATGTATCGGCCATATTCTACCATCTTTTGCGACATTTCGCAACATTTCTCAGCTTTCTTCATGATTTGCTGTTGCATTTTCAGGTTCTGTGGCGTCTCCCAATCGTATTCCGCTTTGTATACCGTCTGTCTGTCCGTCCATCATAACTAAACTCGCAACCATACAAACTTATAATACCGGTCTTTAAGTGTAATTACTCGTATAATAAAATATATTTTATTTTTATTAAGTTTATTTTTTTTATTTTATTTAATTTTCAAAATAATATTCAAATGATATTTCATTTAAAACATTAGTTTTTTTTTGCTAATGTTTTTTTGCGTTGTTTGATTTGAACGTAGACGGTTTAACTAAGAATATAAGAGCAGAGTATACTTGCAACTGGTATAGTAAGCCGTCCAAAAGTAGTATTTTTTGCGAAAATCACAAATTATTTTTAATAAAATAATTCTTCACAATCACTTCTTACAAGTGTAGATTAAAAATTTAAAAAGTATTTTTTGAAGAGTTCTGCTTTATCTGTGTACAGAAGACTAGAAAATTGGCGGGAAACCTAAATAAATTTTACTTAGTTAATAACGTGGAGCTACAATATAAAATGGATAAATCCCGTCAAGCATGTCGCCTGTGCGTGTCTACAACTGACTTCAATATCTCTCTATTCAGTAGTTATTGTCGAAAGAGTAATATGTTAGATAAAATATTGGTGTGTTTAAAGTTAATAGTCGAAGAGACGGATCCTTTAACGACGATCTGTTACAAATGCGCCGACAACGTTGAGAGATTTTACGATTTTATAACGTTTGTGAAGAAATCGCAAACGCAATTGAATACTATGGGAAAATTAAACCAGAGTTTGAGCAATGAGCCCGGCGTGAACGTGACCCGACGCCACGTGACATCGTACGTGCGCGAGGTCGTCGACGCTGACTACACGTTCTCCTTCCTAGATATATCCAAAAATGAGGACGTAAAGGAGACTACAACGTCTAGCCCCTTCTTCTCATACTTTTCTCCACCGAATATGCTAACAAAACCGTCTGTGGAACAATGTCTATGGAAGACGCGACCACGTTTCAACGATATTATAAACGAAACAAAGCCGGAGGTGAACAAAATAGATCCAAAGCGATGTAAAATGGAAAAGAAGCAAAACTCGATAGATTTGTTCGATTCTCAGTCTCTGAACGTGGAGGACGTAGAAGTAAAGAGCCTCGACTGGAAGCTGACGCCCGACGAGGCTCTCTTTAAGCGTGTTAGAGAAAAATGCTTCGGTAAATCGGATTTTTAAATATAAATACATAATATGTACTGTGTTATTGCATTTTTTGTGTAATTTAATTGAGAGTATAACGTTTGGTTGAGTTGACGATTTCTATGGAGTTCCGTAGAACAGGGTAATGTTAGTTGATTTAGAAACTTCAATGTTAGTATAATTGTACGCATTTGGTATTTAGACGCCTGTCCTTAAGTAAATGATTGATGTGCTTTTAAGTTTTGTTTCAGAGCTGATTTTCATTTATTATATAGCAAGAAATAAATTACAAGCGACACAAAACTTCATTGAGATTACTAAAAAATTACAAAATCTTGCAAATTTGTCCCATTGTGATTCATAACTTGTTATATAATAAATAGAATAAAACCCTAATTTCCTTCCCTTCTATGTACAAGAGAATTAATTAACATTATAATTCAGTTTGAATAGTTTCTAAGTAACATATGGTATAACCTTGAAGCTAGATATTTTGTAAGCAACTTATTTATTGAAAATTACACTTTGTTCATGTATTCTATTATAATAACATAAAAAATGTACGCAAAAAGTTATAATTGTATTGGTTTTTACTGAATTTGTATAATTTTTTCGATGTCATATCATAAGTTCCTCCATGTATCTCCGCGCACAAAAACACTGTACATTGATTTTCGCCCCATAGAGCATTGCAGGTAAATGAGTTAGCTTTGCTACGGAATTATAGCGTGATTTGTTCTTCAGTTGTTAATTCAAAATGGACACCTCAATAAAAACGTATAAAAAGTTTATTTGTGTTTTTATTTCTGTCATAGTTTTAAAAGACTTGAATAAGATAAAAATGAATGATTGATAAAGAATGTATCAAAACATCTAGTTTTTTGAAAAGAAAAGACTTTTTTTAGCTTCACACTATGTATCCTACACATAGCAAGGTAGATTAGACCAGAGAACCTAGTGTTAAGACACTCCGTTCCCATTTAGCATTTTTTAATAAATCCATTCCCCACTTTCCGCCGAATTGAGGCATTACGTGCTGAGTGATGGAACTCAACGCGCTTTGCCTTCTTACCAGAGCGATAAAATGAAAATATATAATATTATTAAATATTTTTCATTTCCTGGAGTGGGAGTTGACAACTTGTCGTGTTTACAGTCACACGCTTGTGCTTCTGCGCCACGACAGGCTTCAAAAGAAAATTATTATATTCTATTTCTTTTCATTACCCCATTCAAATAAGACAAAACGCGGCGTTGAGTTCCGCCATTTAACGTCCATTAGGACCTTGTTTCACACAATTTTAGACCGAAAGTGGAAAACAAAGTGTTTTGACAATACAAAAATAAAAGTCAGATATAAACAGTTAATTCATGACTTTATTCATATCATATTTGAATCATACACATTTACTTAGAGAAAACATTCCCTGACTCACTATTAGATACTTAATTAAAAAATCACATTTATTAAACGCTACCTTTGTATTTGCGTTAAAATTTTATGGCAGGCAACACAGTAAAATAAAATAATACTACAAGCTTAAATATACACCTTACAACCGATATCTATTTATTTTACATATCATTGACCATACATTTATTATTTATTTAGTGCATATATATAAACCCATTTTTTATTACTCGATAAAACATCAAAATCGATTTAGCTAATCGATTTTCAATTTAAAAAATAAGGAAACAATAATATGAATATCTATTATTATTTTTATAAATATGTATGTTATGTATCATATAATAAATTTGAACTTCTACAAACAAATCTACTTAAAATAAGCGTTGTTGGCTAAAAGACGAAAATGATGGTCCCAAATAAACTGCGTACAATAATTCATATGTTGGTCTCAATTTTATATAGAAAAAAAAAGTAGCAAGTATGAAAATAAAAGGGCAACGTGTATACACCTTTACCCTGTATTGCCATGCACGAAAAATTACAAGCGAATTAAAAATAACCAATGAGTATTTATTGAATACGTCGTTTTAAAAAAATATGGTATTTATAATCTGTTCTTATATGCGCATTTTTACAAAAAACATCATTTTTCATAATTCATGTTACAAAAAAAATCGATTGTATGTTATAATATTAGAATTTACTTCAACCAAATTAATAATACATTACTTACTATTTCTTGTATCACAACAAGAATTAATAAGAAATAACATATTTAAAAAAAAAGTAACAATTTAAAAAAAAATAAAAGCGAACTCGTATGAGGAATGTTTTAAAGCGTCACAAAACAACACGAGTCGTTATTTTTTTAATTTACATTCGCTTCACTTTTTTAATTTACATTAATATTTATTTAATTACAATTAATAAAAAAAAAATAAACAATATTTACAACAGCGGAAGGCAAGCCTCATTTTAATACTAAAAAACTGTACTTTTACATGCCTTTGCCAAATAAATGATTTGTATATTCACAAAATGGTTGCAATTAGGAACAAAATTATATTTCATTTATGTAACTATAAAATAAAAAAAATAATACATATTTTTTTTGCAAAATCGTGACCACAGACTAATATGATGACCTTCTATAAATATGTTATAAGAGAGATATCGATATAAAATCGATTTTATTCAATGTGTTTAATAATCAAGAAAATCGAAGAAATTACTATGACTTTATTCTTATACTATTATAATATTTTTCTCATGTTAAATAACTCAATTTTTGACGTCTGCAGTATTAAAAAATATTTTTTATAACAGCAAAAGAACTTCGATTATCAATACTGTGTACTCAAAATGATAATATGGCACTTCGTAGTAAGAAAACGGTGCATTTAGGAATGTACTTATTTGACAGATATTAATCGTTTGACAAAAAAATCGATATTCGTTCGATCGAATCGATTTCGCATTTACTAGAACAGAGTTCCATCGATATATTATATTAGTTTAATTATTTAGAGATCGAATAACTTAGCTATAACGATTATAAATCGATTATCGTGAGCTTTTTGACTAATTTTTAGATAATTAACATAGAAAGCTAAAAACTATTTAGTTTAAGATATGAAAGTTAACGTTTCACTCATTTTTTATAGATCTTAAAGGAATATAGTATGTATGAGACCATAATATACCAAATATTCATAAGTAAAGCAAGATATTAATCGAAAGCAAGTTAATATACTTAAAACAGTTATTTACACAATAAAAATATTAAAACCTTACCATTTCTTTTAAAAACGAGCGAAAATTAGATATAACTTATCGATAGATTACTCAAAAATCGATTAAATATACAAACAACCTAAAAACATAAAAGCAACATTAAAACAAGTTTAAAAACAAATGTTAACGTAAAAATATTATCACAATAATAATCTAAAGTCTAAATATTGAAAAACGTTTACAAAAAATATATTTCAACCCTTAACCTAATCACGTGAAATACAACTGAGCCTTAGTCTATCTCTTTCTAACATACTAGGTAAAAAAAGGACAGCATGTACTTATTAGAAACTACAAAATTAATGCTGTCTCTTTCTATTGTATGTAATTTTATATGTATGATAAGGACAGAGTATAGGATCGTCAGTTAGTTATTAATACTATGCAAGCTAACCTATGAGATTAAAAATTAAATATTTGTCGATCAAAATCAGATTAAAAAGGCTTCATTAAAATACTGAAGACAGTGTTTATGAGAAAAACCCGATCATAAGACATACAAAATGATGTTATTATGCTTCTCGTTTATACAGAGCGAGCGAGAGGTCATATATCTATCCCTTTCTTATCCATTCATTCTTGACAATTCTTATATTATCCAAAAAACGTTAAGCTACACACAGTCTAAGAAAAGCTTACAGCGTCTAAATTCAATTTACACAACAATAAACCGTTAAAATTAATTAAATATGATTACTTAGAAATTTTTGTTAAAAACTTTGTCATATGGCGTTTGTCTTCTATTCATGTTATTTATTATTATAAACGTTGATCTCAGAGATGTTGATTAACGTTTAATTGTTATTAAGTATTATTAATACCAATTAAATGTTATTCTAGTATATAATTAAGAGATTTTTTATTGTAAGCCATATTGTTTATTCATTTGTATTTAAAATTTTATAAATATTGGACACCTAACCACCTAACAGTAAGTTATCATAGAATATCTCAGTACAGTATCTATTGAACTACCAATACAAAATATATTGAATGATACATACAAAAAGTGCATTTAAATTTCACATTAATATCAAATTGTATGAGACTACACTATCTGGAAATGCATGCCATTTCCAGATACAAAAAGCCAGATTAAAAGTTTACTAATTTTACCATATAAATTACCAAATGTCTTTACCATTTACGAAAACGCTGCAATATTTTTACCAAATTTGAAAATCCTTCCAGCGGATTTAAGCATATCGTACTGAACAACTCTAGTTACATTTTACAATTGTGCCATCGAGTATCATTTTATTTTCAAAAATATAAATTTTAAATACTAGAAACTACCTCAAAACGGGGCAAGACAAAAATATACTCCAATTATTTGACAATACTAAACGTCTAAGTCAAAAGCTTGTTACATTATCTCAAAATATGTTAACATCAAATAAGTAGGCGCAACTAGACTTTAAAAATACAAAAAAAAAAATTACTGCAACATGTTTTTTTTTTATAGCTTTACGCTGTATCCCGCATATAGCAGGTTAGGCAGAGGGAACCAGAGAACCTAGTGTTAGGACACTCCGTTCTCTTTTAACATTTCCTTTCCCCACCATAATATTATTGCAAGAAGGTATTTCTTGCAAATATTATTAAAATAAATTTATAAAGTTATAAGTCAAAGTTACGCCATTTTTTAAATTATTTTATTTCTCAGCAGATGAGGAGCTTGATGCTCTCCCGCGTCCTTTCTTAGCCTTTTTATCTTCAGTTTCTGGTTTTTCATTGGTTTTTTCTATCGTTGGAGTTTCTAGAGGTTTTTGTGGTTGAGTCGGTTGCGGTGGATTTGGTGTATTCTAAAGAAATAAAAGTTTTATTGTTTTTCAAGAACGAAAAAATAATGTCGAGAAGCGATAAAAATGGCTATCGTCTGTATACATTTTACTAGACGAAATATTACGATTCATGAATTTCATATCAAAAGAAGGAACATAAAATTCGACATAGCCAGAAAAAAAATTGGCATAATTATTTTAAATTAAAAAAAATTTATCATGTACCGCATAACACATGGTGTGTTTGATATACACTTTATTTAAAGTGAAATGTTTAGGCAATATTACGTTTCGGAACGGGAATTTTAGACGTCACTACCTCTACTATTAGCTTCTACTATCTAATTCCTAATAAATGTATAGAAAGAAAGAAGAAAAAGACACAAAACAAATAGAGAATGAGATAGAAGCTAACCTTTTTCTTAGCGTGTTTATCTCGCTTGGCGCGGTGGTCGTCGTCGTCGCGCTTCCTGCCCATCACGCCGAGCAGTTTGCTCACCATGCTGCTGTTCTTGCGACCCTCGCTTTCCTCTGGCGACTGTTTGATTAAAATATTTATTATAGCAATTATTTAATAAATGGCCATTCGAATTATTATTATATTTAACTAGTACATAGTGATGTCTTTCCTTTCTCAACAGAAAAACAGTGTGCTGTGTGACATAATTTGATTTCTAATGGACTTGAAACCACACTTTACGTATATCGACAGGAAAATCAAAAATATATTAAATATAAACATCCTCTTTAATGTGCATGACCATTGTAGAACACATCAACTGCGCCTAGAGCGGTTTTTCTTATATTTTTAAAGAAACTATTAATTACCTTAAGTTAAAATTTACCTTACAAGCCTCCATAAACTCCTGACGTTTCAAACCTTCACTCTTCTTCATAGATTCAGACCTCTTAGCCTCACTCTTCTCTTGTTTCTTCTCCGCTTTCTCTTGCTTCTCCTGCTTCTTTTCTTTGGCTTCCCTCGCTTCTTTCTCCTGCTTGCTCTCAGATCTCCTTACAGAACCGCTTCGTTCCATAGCCTTCTCTAGCTTAGTTTTCTCTTCGACTTTAGGAACCTCTTTTTCTTCAATTTTCAATTCTACTTTTTCAATTTTTTTCATAGAATCTTGTTTTTTCAGTATTTTCTCATCTTTCTTAGATTTCTCCTTAATTTTGGGGTCTTCATCTTTGATACTGGAGTCTGACTTTTTCCTTGTTTTGGGTTGACTTTCTATGACGATGGGTGTTGATTCTTGTGTGGTGGTAAGCTTCTTATTCAGATCTGAAGTCGGCATGCTTATGTCAGTGCTTGAGCGGCTGTCGTCTGTGTAAATTAATAACATTATCGTAGTTATTTTTTTATTATTTCCTGTATCGGATATACTATTTTTATACGATAAACAAAGATAATCTAAATAAAGATAATTCATTTATCTCATCATTTTTCCTTCCATACAGTAAAACTAAACTAAATAAACTACAACAATTTATTTTTTGTAACGTAAAAAAATATAATAAAATGACTAGATGTCCTAATAAAAGTAAACAAGAATGTGGACACGTTTCCGTAGAATAGCTACATAAAAGTTCAATCCACTACATACCAATATTAATATCCCTCGACGTATCAATGTTAGAGACGTCCATGCTGCTATCGACGAACGACTCGTCGGAAAGAGAGAGAGAAGCAAACGAGGTGCTTGCTTCGTAAGCCGATTTGTCCAAACTCGCTTTTGGCGACGATGTGAATATGCTTGGCGTGCTTTGTTTGGCAGGTGTCCTGTTGGTAGAGTGGAAATTATAAATAAATTTAAAAACTAGCATGTTAAGACAAAGTCATATGATTTAGGACAGAAAATGTTCAACATATTAAAAATAGTTAATTAGAAGTATATTCATCATATCATACCTCCTTAAAACGCATACCCTGCTAGATAATCTATGAATATGATAGGATTCCACCACACTCTATTGTGTAGGCTCCTCTTTAATAATACACTGCATACATAGTAGATGACCGTATGATAAGTCCTTCTCATTGCGATACGCAGCAGTCTATTTTCTACATACATACTAATCCAAGGACAACACCTCTTCACAACTCATACATATCTGGTAGATATCCTATCCACATGATGTATGGAAATTCCTCTTTGTTAATACACACTGCACATTCCTCACAACTCATATATACCTAGTAGATAATTTAGCCGTATAATATGCACACTACATACATACATACATACATACATACATACATACATACATACATACAAAAAAAAAATACATACATACATACATACATACATACATACATACATACATACATACGGCTAATAATATAATAATATACACACTAATCCAACAACAAGGGTATACCTCTTAACAACTTATACATACCTGGTAGGTAACCTGGCCGCATGGTGCGTAGGCGAGTCCTTCTCCTCCGCTATCCTTGGCAGTGTGGGTTCCTCTTTATCAGGCGGTGGCGGTGTGGGCGGCGCAGGCGCAGGAGGACGCCATGAGCTACCACGCCTTGTACTGGTCACTGTGGACGCACTTGGCACTCCCGCACAGCATAGTGGTGATATTGAGCACTTAGCTTCCGCTGAACGGGGGTGTAATCTGTGTGGAAATAAATTATTTATTAGATTGCTTATTTTATAACAATATATATAATTCTAGAAAATAAAATCCATGAGGTTTCCTAGTACGGTAGTAGTAGTGAAATAATAATCTAATTTTTTTTTTTTTTTTTTTTGAAAAATTATGGGAAAACGAGCAAAAGGCCCACCTGATGGTAAGTGGTTACCTTCGCC
>JAKGSA010000647.1:117652-177720 GCA_033558755.1 Philaethria dido
ATCTACAACACCAGAGGCGTTGTAGATGCGTTGCCAACCTAGAGGATACAAATGGAAGGGGAGGACAATGTAGTAGTCCGCTATCGGAACCACTACATTTTAGGGAAAGGATGGGTGGGATAGGGGAAAACCTGGCTTACATGCCATCGAACCGGAACACATCATAAGATATTTGGCGGTTCGTCTTTGACATGATAGTGGTCGCGAGCCAGACGGAGGACGACCCTCCTACCACCAAAAAATACAATAAGCAGCAATAAATTCATATATTTCGTGTGATATTAAAAACAATGTTGTTTTACAACTCTTTTACTAAGCTCTGGTCCTATAATTGTAGAATTCAAGAAAAATAATTTGAAAATGCTATTTATTTTATGCCTAATATTAAGAGATATATATTTTAATATTTAAACAGTAAGAATATTCAATTGCAATTTTTGTAAGTATTAATTAATATAAATAAAAACAAATGATGAGTGTTAATCCAAATGTATGAACACTGAAATATATCAAAGTGAAGTTAATACATAAATGCATTAAAAAAAGCATGAAAGTGGTGTAAAGAAAAAATATTAACTGAAAAAGGTTTTGTACAAAAATAAAAGTAAAACATAAGAAATTTTTATCTAAAAAAATTAAAAAATAATTCAAGTTTAATTTCCTATAAAATAATAATTTTATATTTAATATTCAGTTTTTTTACACAAATCAATACCTCCTATGTAAATTACAATGTTTTGATACTATAAAAATATTAAAATCATGAATACAATAAACATAAATCAATCGTTTTTTTATTTACATATACGAGTATTATTTTGCTACTAATTAATATAAATATCGATTACTAAATAATGAGTACTGATAACTAAATAACACAGGTCGATTAATATTTATCGACCTGTGTTATTTAGTTATTCACTAAATATTGAATATCGTTTAACTAAATACAAATAAAATTGATAACTAAATAATAAATATCAATATAATAACAAATATCGATAGCTAAATTAAAAAGAAATCGATTACCAAATAAAACATCGATTACGTAACCAACCTGTCAGGCGACAGAGCGCGTCGCAGTAACGGCGAGGCGGGGTCCCGCCGCGGCCACGCGCGTCTGCACTCGCGGGTGGCGAGCGGCGACGGGCTGCGGGCCTCGCACCCGCGACTATGTATGAAATGTGGGGGTTACACGTGATACGTGATAGTGGCGTGATAGTGATAGTTAGTTACGATACACATATGAAGCCATTCATTAATTATGTGAGGACGTTTTTGGTATGTTCGACTCTCTCTACACCCATGTAAGAATACGTAAGTTGAAAACTTATCTCACCATTAGCCATCATTACCGATCCTTTTCAAAATAATAAAATATATTTAAAAAAGGATTGGTTACTGTAAAACTCCCAGTTCGATGTAAATCAATGATTTTTATATTTCAATAGAGAAGTTAATACTACAGATTATCATTATATTATTGAACCATCAGTACCGTGCGGTTTTCAATACAAAACGTCCATTTGGAAAAAATATGAGAGAATGGGATTGACACCTTTTTTCCCCCTAAAATAAAAGTATGAAGAGATCTTTTCTCCCTCGAGACCCTTAGGTAATCAATGAATAGCCCCTGACGACATAGCTTGGGTGATATATTTAATTAGTTTCAGAATGATCATTTAAAAGAATCAGTTTTTGTTAGTTAGAGAACGGTATACATGACGATATTAGACACAAAAATACGTATTTTATGATACATTCAATTGTATTAAATTCACAATGATTCCATATCAAGTGTAAATAAGTTGTTAAATCGATTTGCATATATATTCAAACAAAAACATTCAAAGTAAAACAAAATTACATTTAAAAATGTATTTAATAAAAAAAATAATATGAAAAACAAAATTTACATACAATACTAACTTAAAATCAAAAATTAACAACAAAATACTCTTCATACAAATAGTAACAAGGACTTTATTCAAAATAGCTACCTAAAAATTTCAATTTAACAACTCATCCACACTTAATCACCCATCACATAAAAAAAACAACACATACAATATATATACCAATAAATAAATAGATATAGTTACCTGGTGGGCGACGCAGGCGCGGGTTGTGGCGACGGGGACGGCGTGCGCGCGAGTGGAGACAGCGGCATGTGTTGTAGCGACGCGCGACGCACTTCACCACCTAACTTATGTTTAAGACCGTGGAGTGACGATGGCCTGTGTAAAATTGAATGATTTATTTATGTATACATATATAGTTTCACGTTGTATCCCGCATATAGCAGGGAAAGCAGAGGGAACCTGAGAACCTAGTGTTAGGACACTACGTTCTCTTTCAACAATTCCGTTCCCCACGTTCCGTTCGTTTATGTATATACAATATCATAAAATTAAAATCATTTTAAATTGGTTTAATAGAGTTAATCAAACATTTAGGAATACGTAGCGGTACTCTAACCCGTCGCTCTTAGAGATCGTCCAAGCACTCTGACACCTAAGCCATACGTTTTTTTATGCAACAAAATTTTTATACGCTTGTTACAACTGTAAGCGTGGGTTCGAGAACGTTAAAATTTTTACACGCTTTTTATTTGTCTTTTTCTAAATTTAAAATCCCCTTCCACTCCAATTTCTATCCGAATTCAAGACATTTCATATTGCATCGCCGGAATTCAACAACGCACTTTATCTTGCGGAGCGGTTATGTTTGCTTAAAAAAAAACTTACCGTTGATAGTGTGTAGTCGGGTGTGTAGTATGCAAGGGAGAATCGGCAGCAGGAGACGCGGCTGGAGACGGCAACTCGCTTGACCCACCGGACACCATCTAAATATATTATTACATTAAGAAGGATCCCTCAGGGGGAGACCTCGGTTGACCTTCGAGAATACAGTATCAATGATACTGGTGGAAGGTCACGTAAAAAGCATGAGGACCTCCCGGAGAGCATGCATGAAGAGGTTAATGACTGTGGACGAGGCGAAAGAGGTATGCAGGAACCGTAGCGTTTGGCGCTCCGTTCTCTGACTACCCCGCTAGGGATAAGCGTGAAGTTAAGTCAAGTGAAGTGAACTATATCGGTACCAAGGGTAAACAAGTTTATAAATTGAAAATGTTTTTAAGTTTAAGGTCTGTTTGCAAATTCCATTATGTTGTTTAAATAATTTACCTAAGAATATTTAGTATGCCTGATTTTTTTATTTACTAATTTATTTATTTTATAAATAAAAAAAAAATCGTAATTCGTATTTTTAACTGTTGTATGGTAAGTGTGACTGGTTTTGTGAAAGGGTATAAATACAATATCTCTATGAAATGACTTAATTGTCCTATAAATGATGGTAATTTATAGTAAAATTGATTTAAGTGCATATAATACCTGATGCATTTCCTGTGAAGCTCGTTTAGTAGATATTCGTCTGAAGAGAGAACATCTTCGTCTGGGACGAGGTCTAGGAGGCGCTGAGGCTCGCCTACCTCCCGCACGTCGACGACCACCCGCCTAAATTACGTAAAAAAAATATAATAAAACAATTTGAAAATTATTTATTCAACACAACGCACAAATATAAAGGTCTATTAGACCATTTATATAACCCTATTTAATTTTAAATTGTTTTATTGCCATGTTTTTTATTTTAATCTCTTCTACAATCTTGGTTTAGAGATTTTTAAAAATAACGGAGTTGACATTTTTTTATTTAATTTTTTTTTATTTAAACACCATCACGTTTTGTTCCGCATTACAGATTAGGTAGAGAAAACCTAGTGTAAAGAAACTTTGTTTACAATTGTTTACCGGAATTTAAAAGAATCGGTGTTAAGTAACGTAATTTAACGCTGTGCTTTGTATTACCAAAGTTAACATTAATAAAAAAATAATTTGAATATAATCACTTATCCATACTTACATAAATAAACATAAAATGTATTCAACTTACCTGTATAGTAGTTTGGTCTAGAGGTGTGGCACGAAGCGTTGCATGTGGAGCTGCCAATAGCAATCTTAACACCTAAAAAAAAATAATAATAATAAAATATATACATTTATTTATATACATAACTTAGACAATATAGGCCATTTCTAAATTAAAAAAACTATATATATTTATATAATTTAGTACTAGCTGTATTTTTTCAGCTCCATGTTTTCTCCCGCATAGCAATGCAATCAGAGGGAATCTAGTATCAATACTACTCACTCACTCACTTTTTACTTTTGAATTCTAGAAATTGCATGTTTGGCGGCGGAACTCAACGCTGCGCTTTGTGTTACTACAGCGGATAATTTAGATAATTTTAATATAATCATTCCTCCCAGATTGAATTGACAACCATTCGCGTTTACAGTAACGCCATCCCATGATGGCCTCTTTATAATTTTTTTAGTAATTCAGTACTTCAAAATATAAATTATCAATTAATAATTTACAAAAAATATTTAATTAATATAAACTTATAGAAAAACGTATAAATTAACAATTTAACATACCTGTGTATGCAATAATCCTTGCACAGATTCCCCATTGAGTTGAGTAATGAGGTCTCCTGCACGGAGTCCCGCTGCCCACGCCGCGCCCTGTTCGCTTACAGCCTAGGAGTAAATAATTTAAATATTATTTATACATATTATAGTCACACAAAAAATATCTATTTAATTAAGTAAACTGAAATTTAAGAAAATTGAAACGACACATTTGCTAAATTAAATATCATATCAGGCCTAAATAAGTCGATAAGTCGAAAATGGATAATTTCAGTAGGTAGGTAGGCGTATTTAAATTTTATCTATTAATTTTATTTCAGATTTCCATGATATTTAAGGATGTTTTTTCCTAAAAGTGTATGATTTATTAAAAATTTCAATACATACACAAGTCGACTTATTCACCTATTCACGCTTAGCTTGACAGATATCGTTTCTCTTTACAAAATGAATATTAATAGTAGTGTGTGACGTCACTTATTACCTTAGAAATATTAAATTGGACCAATTTTTACTTTTATACAAAACATAATTTTCTTGCAAATAAAAATAATATTAATTCTTACCGAAACCAAATGATGCATGGTATAGTAGTCAGTATCACCATAGTACACTCTCACTGTGTGTATGGTGAAGCCGAAACCACGAGGACCACGACGCACCACGATTGGCGGTTTTGAGGATTGGATTAACCTAAAATATATGTGAAAATTAATATTACACAAAATTAAAATTAGCTAGCTATTTATATAAAAAGCTTGCGATATTAAGTGACTGACCGACAACGTATAGGTGAAACTATTGGACATAAATGCTTTTTAAGGGTTTTCTGAAATTTCTTTGATAACGGGAAATAATACGAATTTAGGTTAATATTGTCCATGCAGACAAGGTTGCAAGCGATAGCTAGTTTTTTTATAAGGTAGAAGATATAAAGAAATATTTTAAAAGTTGTCACTAATTAGTATGAATTAGTGTTTTAATTGAAGAGAACCTAGTGTTAAGGCACTCTGTACTACACTTACAACCCGAATGCGAAACATTGAGTGTCGAGTGACGTTAATTAACTCCACACTTTGTACAACTAGAGTGCATACATTTTATACTTTACTGAGTTACCTGTATCTTTAGTGTATATTAAAAAATGCTACGTTCTTACACATTACACCTCACATGTTTCATCTGTTTGTACAACGTAGCATTGTCAAAGGTATACTCTCAACTGGCACGTTTAAACCCAATAATAAAAAAAAACAATAAAATCAATTACAACTATTATATAAATTTCTTTATAGATTAAAATACTCACGAGTGACTAGCAATAGCAAACGGCGATGGCGGGTCGCGGCACGGCGAGGAGTCCCTCGACGAGTTGGTGGAGGAGGTGTTCCCGGCGCACGGGGACGCGGCGCCGCCTAGCGCTATTGTTGATATTGTGTCTTCTGCTGTACAAATATAAGAAAATATATCTATTGGTATTATTATTTTAGTGTCATATGTGTTAAATTTGTTGTCTTTTTTATATTCTTATGCTGTTTTTATGGAATTGATAAAGAGTCAAACTAAATCACGTTACTTACTTAATCACATAACAGAGATTGTAACATTTCAAAAACAATAAAAATATTTAATAAATAGCATTCTCTTGCAAAACTATTATTCTTAAAAATAATCTTTGGATGGCAGATATGTGCAAAAATCTCTTTACTAAAATATGTAACATGCAAGTAAAAGAATTTAACCATAGAATATAGTAAAAGCACTTAAACGGTTTCTTTACGATCCTGTTTTGATTCCCATTCGTGGAAATGATTATATTTATAAATAATTTTAATTTCCCCACTCTGGTAGTTAAACCACGGCGTTGAGTTCCGCCACACAACACGCTATGTCTCGAATTTAGAGGGATAGAAAAAAACGGAGTGTCTGGGCACAATGTTCTCTCTATTTACCCTGCTATGCGGGGTAAAGCTTAAAATTGTAAATAAAAAGAAAAAAAAATAGAAATCTTACCAGGATGTATAACAAGAGACAGTCCGGAGGTGCTTGCGGAGCGCCGCATCGCTTTGGGCGCCACGAGCGCTGATGGTTTGGCCTTATCCACTTTGTCCAGCTTGTCTATACCCTTGTCCTCTTTCTTGGCTTCCGGTCTGTGATAAATATTACATATATTATATATTTGTAACATATACTCTTGAATGAATTAGTTTATTTGAAGAATAAACGTATGTAAAATGTTATTTTTTTGGCTTCGATCATACATGGAGGATCAAGATGCTACTCTTGATGGGTCAAGTTTTACTTTTATTTAGTGTTTCGAAGTAATGTAAAATGAAATTGTCAAATATTTGTAATTATAGTACCAAAGTAAGCATTTGTTTGCGTGGGATTTAAACACACAATTGCCAAAGTAGATTATAAAGTTAGAATCTGAGTTATAACAAAAATATAAATTTAAAAGATTATAATTTAAAGGTTCAAATTTTAAATTAAACGTAACATATTAATTTGTTTAACTTAATTTTTAAAAAACATTAATCCCACATATTAATAATTACAATACACTCACAATCTAACCAAAGCGCCATGACTAGCATGTAACGGGTGCGCGTGTCCATGAGGATGCGCGTGTCCATGTCCATGTGGGTGCGCGTGTCCATGCGTGTGCGGTAGGACGTGTGGTAACGGACGCAATGCTGCACGGCGCCGGGCAGCCGGGGACACGTCGTCCGAGTCCGTTTGTGAGGACTCCGCTGTGGACCCACTGCCTGTACCCATCATCTGTTGACAATGAGAATAGGACTTTATTATTATACTAGGACATATAAAGTATATAAATATATAATATAATAGTATTGGGAATACATATTGAATAGTATTATATTCGTTAAGTTTATACAGTATTAAGAATTATGCTATTATAAAAATTATTAGAAAGATTGAAATATATAAGAAAATAAATTAAATATTACATAGTACATATTATTAACTTTGTTTATGTTATACATAAATCATTTAACATTTATAAAAAACAAAGAAGGATATCATATAGTAAAACATTATCTAAAAAAATACAGATAAAAAATAAAATCACAAATATTAACTACTATCATAACATAAAAAAATGACAAGAAATGAAGCTAAATGAGATCAAAAACATAAAAAAGCAAATTAAAAATAACAGCTTCTAACTAATAATTAATAAAGAGATACATAAGCAAAACACTCACAGGGCACTTGGGGTGGTGCAGCGCGGGTATGGCGGGCGGCATGGCGGGCGCGGTCGCGTGCGCGGGCGCGGTGGGCGTGGTGGGCGGCCCCGCGCTGTCCGGCGTGCCCGGCCAGCTATCCGTGCTCTGGGGTAAGCCACAAGCGGTTTGTCTATACTATTTTATATATATAACGTTAATTTTAATAATAAACGTTATTTAGACTAGGGCCTCTTAAACTATGGGTCGCGACCCCAAATGGGGTCGCGTAGCAAAATTCTGGGGTCGAGAGATTTTAATGTCATATATTTATATAAACCATTTTGACCAATTACCAATTTGTATGGGGTCGTCAAGAAACTCGCAATCATAAATGGGGTCGTGAATGACAAAAGTTTCAGAAGCCCTGATTTAGACTAATTCTTGTTATGTTATAATTTTTCAATAGAAAAAGAACGCAAGACAACGAAAGAACAGATAGATATAACGTTGGATATATGTATGTATTGAGTTCCATACTTAAATGTAAATACACAGACGGATAGTAATTTGGAAAACGATAATATTACTGAAAATGTCATTATCAATCAAAGTTCATAATAGCCACTAAATCCATCATTTTCTTTGTAAGATTAAATTTCATATGAAATTGAGTACTTTAATATTTTTTAATAACTCTAAAAACGTTCATTTTACTTTCCCTATTTTAGATATGTTCAATAAATATATCGATATTTTCAAAATAGTTATTAATTTCACTTAACAATAAATAGCATTTAGCGTGAAAATGAGATAGCATCACATATTGTATACATTATGCGATTCATATATAAATAAGCGTTATCTAAATTAAAAAAAGCATATATAACAATCAAACTAAAGTGCATCAAACGGTTGTGTTTGACAAGTGTCTAATGACGGTTCTGGGTTCAATTCTCAATCAGGGGATGAAAAATCTTATGAATTGACATCTAAATTGATTTACTTATAACTATATCGAGTACAAAAATAATATATATTGTTTTGCGTACAATATTTCATACATATAGGTTACTCGTAAATTGTAAAATTGGAGGTCAGAGGTTCGATGCTCATAGTAAGTTTAAATTATATTATTATTTATACATTAATATAAGATATTTATAGAATAGAAGTCTTTATAGTAGTATAGTATAGAAGTGTGTAAAATGAAGCGATATTACTACATATTTGCGACATCAAATACAATTTTATGTTGAAACACTATTAAAAATAAACTAAACAAAGCTACAGAGAAACTACTGAAAAAACGAGGAGAGAATAGAAAAGAAACACAATATAATATAATAAATACCCTTGAATCGTGTTCCAAGGCGGAATGCGAGTGGTGGTAATGCCTTCTCCATTGCGGTGAAGTTGAAGAAAATGCTGCGAATAGGGCTTCGTCAGCTTCGTGAGGTTCTTGAGCTTCCGTAGTGTCATCAGTCTCCGCCTCGCTGTGGTTGTAGCGATCACAACGACCTATGATGGTGAAATAAATTTATGTATTGGATTATTTTACTTTTACGTATCAGCATCCTATACGTATACTTTATTTTACAATTTGTAAGGCAAAGATATGCAAATTTAAATAAAATCAATTATTTAATTGCTTAGAAATAAGTATGATAATTTGCCCCTTCGTTATTAGGGTTTCTACAGCAATGTCAACTTTATTTTCTAGTTAAATAACGTATTTTAGGTACATAATCAGATGCAGTAATTTTCATAATTATAATAGCAAATTGTTGTTTTGGGTCACTTTAACTTTTTTATTTTTTAAAACACATAAAATATGATAATTCCATTAATAACCACAACTTAGATAAATACAGAGTAAATTAAAAGTATAAAAAACAATAGTAAACTTACTGTCAAAATAACTCGTGTCCTCATCATTTTCTAGCTGAGGAATAAACTCTGCTTTTCTTCGCAACAGGTTGTTCCAGTCCAAACCGTAAAAGTAGATGTGTTCCTTGAAAATAAATTCATTTTTTTTTTCACAAATATTTATAAAAAAGCAAAAGCCTGAAAAAAATGCAACGTCACGCTTTATCCCACATAGTTACGCATAGCTATTAGAAAAAATCTAGTGTCAAAAGACCGCTTTCCGTTCGAATTCGTGACTTCGGCGATGAAAACAAATACCACATATGTATATAATATATTCTTTTTTGAACTTATGGGAAATGCTGTTGACTATGTTGGTTTTTACAGCGACACCGGGGGATGAGGTAAGAGGGTACTCAGGTTCTGCGAATCGCTAGCACTACGTGGCTGCTTAAGAGGGTATCGTCGATCGCAAGATCGTCCTCTGCGGGATTTGAAGTTCGACTTATGACCGGCGAGCGTAGACGAGGTTGTATATAATGTCGGCAGTAGTGGTATATCCTGACCTTGACCTGGTGCGTGCCGGCGGTGCCGAGGCGGTCGCGCGGGTTGCGCGCCAGCAGCTCCGTGATGATGGCGCGCGCCTCCACCGCTATGGGGAAGTCGTCCTCCAGCGGCCACTCTATGTCGTCTGGGGGGAAACATTCATGAGTAACTATCGACACGTTTGAGATAACAGAACTAAGAAAAAAATAAGTAATACTTATTAATTATGCATTTTAAGTAGACATGGGCATTTTCGTTTTTTAGATGTAACGGTTACATATCGGATATGAAGTCCGATATCATATTCGTTTTCAGATACCGAGTTTTTGTTGCGATAGTTTTCGTTACAATTTAGTTTTCATATCTCACCGTCGAGTTGTCGTTACGTTTTATGTGTAGTTATTTGATATCAGATATGATCATTAAGATATCGATATATGGTATAAAAATCAAAACGGTTTTTAGTTACGTTTTGATATATCGGTCTCATCCCTAATTTTAAGATGATATAAAAATATTTCAAAATGTTTATACGTTACAAATTAAATATTTAAACAAACTCACCATTAACAGTATGTGCGAACAATTCCTCCGGCGTGTCTCCAAAGAACGGCACACAGCCAACTATGAACTCATAGAGAATAATACCCATGGACCACCAATCTACAGGTTTCCCATAACCCTGTAAATAAAATATAATTTAACGTTTTTTAAAAAAAGGTTCCACATTTCTCTTCGTATAACAGAGTAGACGAAGAGAATTTAGTGTCAAAACACTCTGTACTCCACTTTCCGTATAAATTCGAAACATTACTCGTTGAGTGACAAAAATCAACAACTTACAAATTATACCATCGTGGATAGTAAGTCTGACTAAATGTCGGTATAGTTTTGGATTCAATACCTAATCAAAATGCAAACTTGCAGGTACTTTAATTATTTTCATACCTCCAATTTACCAAAAACAAAACCGACACATTGACTGTCACACTCAACAAACTGTCTAGAATAACCCAAAAAAAGAAAAACAGAGAGTTTCGACACTCCTCTCCGTATACGCAAACAAAATTTATTTAAAAAAAGGCAGAAATAAAACCCCAAACAGTATCGTACCTGTCTCAAGATAACCTCAGGCGCGATGTACTCGGGCGTGCCGCACACCTGCTTATCGGAGAACTGGCGCGCCTCGCGGTCCGCGTACTCCTCGTACAGATTTGTTGCCACTGTGCAAATATACAGTTCAGTTCAGTTCAGTTCTTTAAATCCATATTTAAAGAACTGAACTGAACTGAAGCGCCATCGCTTCAAACGTTGTCATGTAAGTATGTTGCCAAGTGAACATGTCACTATACAATATGTATTAAGCATATAGAGAATAATATTAATTTTATTAATTTTATGTATTTCTGATACATTATTATCAAAATATACAAAAAACGGAAATGCAATTATTAATAAATGTAATTAACTTACGTGACATGAGACCCATTTTGCTGAGTCCAAAGTCAGTGAGCTTTATGTGACCAGTTGCGGTGATGAGCAGGCTGGGGAATAAACACAAATTAATTTAAGTTATAATATTTATACCTATATTACTACTAGATATTTCATCTATTAGCTTCACGCTGTACCCCGCGCTTAGCAGGGTAAGCAGAGGGAGCCTAGTGTTAAGACACTCCATTCCCCACTTTCCGCCGAATTAAACCTGAGAACCTAGTGTAGTATTCACAAATTATGATCAAATTACTCAATTTTTTTATAAATTATAGTAATAAATAGCCTGTGTTTTATTCTGATATATAAGCTATAACTATTACTGTCAGCAGTTATCATCCAATCAATAGCTTTTGCGAAAATGAGTAACAATCATCCATCCATCTAATCATACATTTGCATCTTTAGTATTTGTAGAATTTTGCTAACAAATTGTGTTAAAATTTTACACAATAATAAAAGAATAATAAAAAGCGGAATGTCTGAACACTACACTCTCTACTCACTTGTCCGGCTTCAGATCTCTATGCACAATGCCATAAGAGTGTAAATACTCCACAGCCAGCACCGCCTCGGCGAAGTAGTGTCTCGCCATGTCCGGCGGTAGCGGGCCGGCGCGGAGGAGAGTGGCGCAGTCACCGCCTTCTACGAACTCTAGTATGAGGCACAGATGACGTTTTGTTTCGAACGAGCAGTACATTGTTACCTGGTGGAACATATTTATTTTGTTAGCATATTATTTTTTGTTTATTATATGTATTAAAGAAAAAAAAAGAGTATATTGGAACCTGATATTCTGAACATTACAATAGTCTCAAAACGCAATGCCTCAATCTGGCGGAAAGTGGGGAACGGATTCGTTGAAAGAGAACAGAGTGTCTTAACACTAGGTTCTCAGGTTCCCTCTGCCTACCCTGATATATGCGCTATATGCGGGATACAGCGTGAAGTTAAAAAAAAAATAGTCTATAAGCTCTATATATTTAGAATTTGGAACTTTCATTGTACATTATACATATATGTATAAGTACAACTTTAAATATAAGAATTTTATCTATAATAGAAAAATACATTTAACATGATACAAAAAAAAAAAATTTTTTTTTTTATTTAACAAATATCAACATGTCTAAAAATAAACCGTAATTTTAACGATAACTAAAACAGGAAAAATTCTCTAATTAAAAATCAATATTATACTCACCACAAAAGGGTTATCCGCAAAACTCAAAATATCTCGTTCAGCGAACGCTTGTTCCACTTGATTCCTCAATATCAAATTGTTTTTACTGATTTTCTTCATAGCATACCTATAGGAAACGTTAATTTTATATCTTGGATAAATAAAATTATCAATAAACTTTTATTTTATTGATAAATAATTTTTATCGATCAGTTTTAGAAAAACATGAATATTAATGGAATTATCAATAATTCGGTAGTTCTTTACTCCCTTTATGCCTTCTTTCTCTCCATAGTGGTTTAGTTCTGACATATAAAGCCTACAAACTATAGCATAATTTTTAACTTTGCAATTTACATATTAATTTAACAATTAATAATAAATAATATGACATAGCCTAGAACCAGCCACATCATTTCCAACGTCTAAATTTTCAAAAAAATAAAAATTCAAAAACACGAAATATCTATTGTTCAAATATATTTATAGTGAATATCTTCCTACCTCTGCCTAGTTTGTTTATGCTTCACGAGATACACAGCCCCATATGCGCCATTCGAGATCAGCTTTATGACCTGATAGTCGCTCTCTGAAGGGGGAGCACCTCCTGAACCTGGCGCTCCGGGGGGAGATTGGCGACCACGAACCCTAATAATAATAATGTAAAATAAATATTTAATTTACAATAATAAGATAAAAATATATTTTAATTTTATATTTATTATAAGTAATATTTAGTATTTTGAGCTCTAGTAGCAAACCAAAGCGCGGCGTTGGGTTCCGCCTCTCAACACGCATAGCCATAATTCGGCGGATAGTGAGGAAAGGAAATTTTAAAAGAATGGAATATCTTCACTCTAGGTCCTATGTTTCTACTTTCTCTACTATATGCGGAATACAGCGTGAAGTTAAAAAGAGAAATATACATAATAGCAACTAGTCATTTGTGCTTATTTGAGTATATGTATTTTTCCCTTAACAATTCCACGACCATAGTTAAATATAAATAATATAAAGTATTAAAAACTAATATTAAAAAACTCTTACAAAAAAACTATTATTCTAACTCCGATTAACAGAATAAATACATATTTATACACAAATAGTATAAAACTTACTTTGAAGGCGAACAATTCTGAGGCGGCGGTGGTGGTGGAGGAACATGGAGTTCCGCCAACGGGTCCTTGGACAAACCCAGCTTGTGAATTATATATTGTGGGATATCCGTCGTCATGCCCTGCAACAAACATTGCAATTATAAAATTTGCTGACTTCATCGGGATCTAAATATATGAAGATAACATTTCTAAATAAATTCAATGTACAATAAAAATAATATTCAAAAAAAATTTTATTCGGCGACTTTTTTCAGCAAAATTGCCTTCCGAACCGGCCGTAGCTTCTTATAGCTTATTACTATTTTGTATGCAATGATTCAAAAATAAAATAAAGCAAACAAGCATTAATATTTAATTTAAATTTTGTTATTCAAAATTGTAGAAAAAAAAAAATTTTTTTTTTACAACAGCCCACCTGTAAATGCCTCGCATGTCCCTCAGCGGCTTCCAACAACCGGTAGAACCTTTCGGGATCGAACTCCAAACACTCTAGAAGGCGGGCCGGCCGCGCCATCGCCAGCGTCAGCCTCGTCACTAAGGGTGCTACTTGCGCACCCGCTTCGGAGGATTTCTCTCGCGTCTTTGTATAAAAAGATCATATATATTATTGTATTAAGATAATTTAGTATTTGTTTTGACTATTTTTATGATCATTAATCGTAAGTATTGTAAGGTAGATGAAGAATAATATACGAAAATGGGATAGCGTGACTACAGTAAACACCTCTTTGGCTTTGGAGAGGCAATGTGTTATAATGAGTATTCTACTTAGAATTTTAAATACAAGTGGTATGTATAAGCTAATGCTTCTGCAATATTATTATAATTAATAATATTGTCATTTCATAAACATAAATTTCAATAATAATTCGAGACTCCAGGTTTAGTGGGGGAATTATACGCCGCTCTTTACCAAAGCGGTCAAATGAAAACAAATATTAAATAATAATTCAAGTTGGAATCCAACCCATCCCCGACCTCGCGGAGTATATAATGATATTATATAGAGTAAATATAATGAACATTCACCTCCGCCAACAATCTGTCTAGACTGTCCGCCATGTCGTAGAAGTACGTACTCGTCACTTGCTTAGACTCCGACTTGTGGAGGCAGTCGCGCGCCATTTCTAGTACCTGCACCCGTAAACAAATTATTTAATTCCTTTGCTTAATACTACGCACATAGCAGGGTAGGCAGAGGGAACTTGAGAACCTAGTGTTAAGACACTCCGTTCTCTTGTAACATTTCCTTTCCCCTCTTACTTAATGCCTAATTGCCTTATTAACTAAATTTTAAAATATTTTTAATTAAATAATTCTAATATAAAATTAATATATTTAATTATATATTTACGTTTATTGATAAATGTTTAATACTTAAAGTAAATATTTTAATAACAATTAAAAAAATGCATATATGTAGCACATTGGTCATCATACTTAACGCTTTTCTTAGGTAAAAAGTTGTTAATAATCATGTTGAGCTTACCTAACCATTACGAAAATGAAACAAAAAGTTTTAAAATTATATCTAGACTTAATAATTATATTTCACACGTACATAACTAAAAGAGAAACCATAATAATCACTCAATCAGCCAGTCCGTTTGTACGTCAATCCATATAAAACATAGAAAATTATGAATAAAATCGTCAATATAAAGAATTATATATTACCTGTCTCTGAACAAATCTCTCGATGGGTGGACGATCGGGTTTCTTATCTAATTCAGTCAGCTCTTCGATGAGCGCCCTTAGCCTGTCGGATACAACAAAAGTACATTTAAAAAATATCCAGAAATATTACATATATTATATGTACGAATATACATATTGTATGTATACGAATTTACATAAGCTACAAGATTTTTCACTAAAAAAAGCAATTTATAATATGCCGTTGAGTTAATTTATGCGTAACTTTTAATAAGTGATAAGAAACCGTATAAAAAATAATCAAGTCAGAATTATTTACACGTCTATACTAATATAATATCAGAACTCATCGTGGCGCAGTGGGCCAGTGTAAACGTAAGTGTTTTCGGGTTCGATTCCTGCTTGGAAGAATTAATATTATATTATTTTCATTTACTCGCTTTAGTAAGACAAAGCACGGCCGACAAACACGACAAAGTTCCGCTAACATACGCAATGCCTCGTATTCGGGTGTAAAGCGGAGCACGGAGTGTCTAAACACTAGGTTCGTAGTGTCTTGTCACTAGGTTCTCTCCTACTATCCTGTTATGTTGGCAAAGACGTTAAGCTATAGTGGTATTATATTAATAAAATATATATAACATACTTATCATCCATGGCCCGTTGCGCAGCCGGGAACCTAGCAGCGAACAGAGAGGACATCGCCGACACTGCATCATCTTTGGAACCCTCTGAGCCGCCGCTGCCACCTCCCGGCGACCGAGAGGGCGAACTGGTACAAATTAAAATAAATTTCATTAACATATGTAGCATCGTTTTATAAAAAAGGCTATGTTTAGAAGTCACGTATTTTATATAGTAAATATATAAACATTTTTACAGGAATTTATTGATATTTAAAAAAATGAAAAAGTAATATTATATACTGTGTCAATAAATACTTCCCAGTTTACTTATTTTACTAAACTGACGTCCAATAATCGCGTAAAATGTGTGTAAAAGAGAAAAAATCAAATTTTAATCCTTAGCTTCCCCGTTTTTTACATTGTTTTACCCCGGATTATTCTTAAGTGTTCAAACGTTACGTTTTCTAAAATATATATCAAAAGTGTAATGTAATCACAATTAATGCGATTTAAAGAATTGAAATAAAAATTAAAACACTTATTTCTACACACCTCAAGCTCCGACTCCTGACTCTGCGCGGTAAGGCGCGGGGCGAGGGAGCGCGGGCCGCGTGCCCACTGCCGCCGCTGTCTGACAGCGACGCCCAGTTCATACCGCTGCCTTGTGAACTGCTACAAATTAAAAAAGAATAATTAATATTATTTTTAAACAGATATTAGTGGCACTCTATTCTCCTATATTTTTTAGTTTCACACTGTATCCCGCACTTAGCAGGGGAGACAGAGGGAACCAGAGAACCTAGTGTTAAGACACTCCGATCTATTAACATTTCCGTTCCACACTTTCCGCCAAATTAAGGCATTGCCTGATGAGTGACGGAACACAACGTCGTGTTTTGCTTTGTTACTAGAGCGAGGAAAAGAAAAAAATAAATATTATTTAATATTTTCATATCCTAGAGTGGAAATGGAACACACAACCTGTCGCTTTTACAGTCACACGCTTGTTGCTCCGCACCTCATTATCCTATTACAAAGTCAAAATATATTAAGGATCAAAAATACGTTCTCAAATCTATCAATACCATTAGCGTACAACCAAACCTGAAGTTATTAAAAATTATATCAATTGTGCCGATACTATATGATACTATATGAATTTTACAACGATGTATGAAGCAGATAGGCAGACAACAACTAAGGTATTTACATAACATTTACATAAGTACCTTAAGCATCTTATTATATTTGACGACATTGTGGCGCTGTCGGGATAAGTACTGCATAATAACTTATTAAGTAATTATGTTTGTGGGTTCGAATCCTGGGGGAAATTGGGGATAATAAGTCCTAATTCCCAATAATTTCCTATTTACATAGAATTACAATATATTCGCTATTCTATCTACTTCCGCAACACAATGACTCAAAATAAAACAACATTGATATAACCTGACAATTTACTGACATTTTTACTTAGTATAAAGTGTGGAAATATCAAAAAAATATATAAAATTATACATATTATTTACTTGAGCGAGTTCTGGTGGTGATGGCAGTGCGGGCACGGCGCACGTGGCGGCTCGCACGCTGCCTGCGCCGCCAGCAGCCGCTCTTGCGAGGAACATTGTGACTGCAACAAGTTAAACACACCGATAACATATATAATAGTAACAAGAAGAAAAATTTAAATATATTTGAATATATCGCCTTACGAAATTTAAGAAAAAACAAAGATATATCTTTGTTATCTGTGTTTGCAAAAACTGTTCTCAAAGATTTACTTATTCTGGAACTGATAATAAGAATGTATGTTAGTAAGCAGACAGAAAACCTAATGTGAAAACATTAAAGTCAAAGTCAAAGTCAAAGTCAAATAATTTTATTCAAAATAAGAAGTTACAAGCTTCATTTTTTGAACGTCAAATAATTTACCACCGGTTCACTAAATTTAATGCCTCAGACCTGAGAAGAACCGGCGCAAGAAACTCAGCGGGACTTATTTTTTTTTTTTTTATATTCGACAATGGTTTACAATTCTTTATTATTGGCAATGATACCTTTGAAACAGACTGGAGCGAGCATTTCATTCCCAAGGTGTGTTATCATTTATAAAATCACTAATTAGGTAATAACCTTTAACACACAAACGTCTTTTTACAATTTTTTTAAATTGTAAAATGGAAAGTTCTCGGACGTTTTCTGGGATCCTATTGTAAAAGTATACACATTGTCCCATAAAAGAATTGCGGACTCGATGCAATCGAGTTACAGGCGCTGCAAGTTTAAGCCTATTTCTTGTATTTATATTATGTGCATCGCCAACTTTGTTAAAATTATTAATATTTTTCTTAACATACAGTACATTTTCAAAGATGTACTGAGAGGCAACTGTTAAATATTAATTTCCTTAAATTTTTGTCTTAAGGAATCTTTAGGGCCTAAGTTATAGATTGCGTATTATAGATTACGTACGCTTCCCTTCCCATTTCGAGATATTGAATGCTGAGTGGCGAAACTCAACGCCTCGCATTTTTTTATTAAAGTGAAGAAATGAAAAGAATTTAAATATAATCATAATCCCAAGTAGGAATCGAACCCACAATCAATTGTATTTACAGTCCCACTCAACCATGATGCCTTTAAGAAAATATGTAATATGTATATACCTATATATTATTGTATGGATATGAATTCAAGCCACTAAAGCTAAATAAGATGTTAATGTTTGAAAAATTAAATTAAATATTTAATATTATTCTTTTAAACAGTGAATCGATTGTTTGAACAAGTTACAATCGGTGTTATACTATACTAGTTTTACCTTATAATATCAAAGTGTGTTGATAATTTGTGCTAATACTAATTTTAAAAAGGTTACCGAAATAATCGAGTGTGTTATTCGCAAATGTGTTTTATTAAATTTCATGTTTCCTTATCCGGTTAAAATTTCATTTAAAATTATCAATTGTATTTAATTAACTATATATATTTTTATCAATTTCATTATTTAAAATAAGCATACTTTAAGGTATTGTACAAAAAAAAAACAACTTCACGTTTTATCCTACATAGCAGGGTAGACAGAGAACCTAGAGTCAAGACGTTCCGTTCGCCGGTTTCCGCCCTAATTTAAGATATTAAGTTATTCTAATATTTATTATTATTTAAATTATGTAAAAATAAGAAAATATTATTAATATCAGGGTAGTTCTTCAAGATTTCATTCTTCATCTGATTCATATGGCACGTTCATCTGATTCGTATGGCACATTTTATGACATATTTGGCATAATAAAACATATTCTTATGAAAGTAGATGTATCACAAAACATATATTTGAGATAAGGATAGGGCCGCAGTGGCAATATATGACAATGTACCCGTGGCCTGGGATGATGCAGATTGATGGACCACCGTGGGGTTTTAGTGAGTAGGATGCTGATGCATGAGTCTCACATAATCCGCATAGCTTTTCCCAGCATGCGGTTACCCGCAACTGGGTTTCCCCGCAGAAAAAGAAAAAAAAATAAAAAAGGGTCATATGAATGAAATCTTAAAGAATTACCCATCAATATAAATGACATGCTGGAATAGATTATAATTTAAAATGTAACTCATATTACCCCGATCCGAATACACCAAAAGCGGCTATGAGTGAAACTGCTCAGTGATTTGAATGATTAAATACTAGATAAAAAAAGAAAAAAAAAAACAATTCAAAACTCATTGACCTTAACTATTCGTAGAAACAAAAGCATAATAAATTTGATTTTAATTCAAGTGCACTGTTATGTGCAGTGTGGAAGCAATAACATAGTTATGCTGACGACTTGGACGACATTCAAAGCAAATGACAGGAATTGATACGGGAAAATCAACTTTATAACCATCCAATAAAGTCTATTATAAATTAGCCTTACGAATTGAAAATATGCAAATTTTAAAGAAAATAGCCATTTCAGAATATGTATATTAAATCATAACACAATAATATGATAAAATAATTTTGGAATTGACGCAATTGGGATGTCATTTAATAAATGCGACGGATGTGGGTTCGAATCCCACGCGGGGACTATTTATGTGTCCCGTTCTGAAGGCCAACTCAATGAGCAAGCAATAAATTTTAAAATGGGTGAAATAATGGGATAATACTAGAATCAAGTATTTTTCAAATTACTTCGGTGGAAAGTGGGAAATGTTAAAAGAGAACGAAGTGTCTTAATACAAGGTTCACTGGTTCCCTCTGCCTACTCTGCTATGTGCGGGATACAGCGTGAAGTTAAAAAAAAACTGGAATCAAGTAGGTCAAAAGATGTTTTTGATTGAGATAGATGGGTGTGTTGACGGCACCCTCCGTGCTTTAGAGGTCAAGATAAACAGTAATTTCCGGTTGTTACTTTGACGTTAACGACAACGGATATTGTTGCCGAAAGCCAGTATTGCTTTGAGAATTGATATCACTATAAAGTTACTGTTAGAAGCTACGAATACAGGGTATACGAATGCTGTATGTATTTTATATTTAGTTACTTAAATATTATATGAGGTGACAGAACAAACAACGAATCCAATTTCACGTCTCTTTATTACGCTTTCTACAGAATGGCTGAAGGTACATACCTACACCTTACAATATCGAGCACGACGATCTTGTTACAAAAATATAGTTACCAAATATGGAAACAAATTAAATAGCTATGTGCAGACGGCACAAGGGCAGTACACGAGGCAACTTGGAGATCGATGGGGGTAGTTATATATAATAATTGTATCAACTGACCATCCCTCACTTCCCATTAATCAAATCAGTTGAAATCTATTTTCATTTAAAACGAGTAGGTAAAAAAACAGAAAAACCAAAAATTTAATTAAATTGCTGTTAGTATCCTTAAGTCAGACGTCAATAGTTTCTTGTAAATACTAAATACCAATATTCAATTCACTCAAAGCTCAGGAAACTTACGGCTAATAAAAAGACAATAAAAATGTAGCATATACAAGGAAAGTATTATAAGAATAGGCAGTAACAAAATTGATATGATCGTTAGTGGGTCAGTGGGTTAACCGAGGAGGGTACTGTATTTCATACAGGTTGTGATTAAATAATTAAGGCATTAGAGAGAGCGATTTAATATCGACCAGCTAAAGTTCTCCCCGAGGAGTGGTGGATTGCCATTTGATAGCTATTAGAAAACATTACAAATAATATATGTTTATTTTTCCTTTTTCTGTATTGATCTATGATCAGTTCTAAACTATAAGCAGATTAGTTAAGGGTTTGTAAACGCCTGTCGTGGCGCAGAGGCACAAGCGTGCGACTGTAAACGCAACAGGTTTTGGGTTCGATTCCCACTCCAGGAAACGGAATTTTTGATTTCCTGGGTTTGGTAACAAGGCAAAGCGCGGCGTTGAGTTCCGCCACTCAGTACGCAATGCCTCAATTCGGAGGAAAATGGGGAACGGAGTATCTTAACACTAGGTTCCTTTTGCCTATCCTGCTATACGCGGGATACAGCGTGAAGCTATGAACCTATATTTGAGGAACCTTTCCAGAAGAAGACTTTACTGACATCGTGTCCTTTAAGGTGTTCATTGCAAGTAATATTTATTAGTTCTGTGGCTAACTGACAGTGTACAGTGTTTGAAACATCAGTTTTATAAATGTAATCTCAATCAGAACCAAAATGTAAGTAATCAATCTAGTTAAAATAGTTTCATTTAAAATACATAACACATTTTTTTCAAATAACTAACGAAATACAGTACGCATCAAGCGCTTCTCAAAAAAACTCCAATATTCAAGACAAGTTTCAGGTGCCTATAAAATTTATAAGTATTAAATAACAAATATCTTCTTTATTTATAGATATTTAGTGATAAATTTACTGATCATTTGTTATATCACAGGGAATCAATTGTGATTATATAATATGATACATATTAAACTGATACTCCATTAAAAATATCTTTATCACAATATGAGATTAAAATCTAATTATAATCTTTCAAATAGTACTAAAATATTATAAACAGCTTATCTTTTAATTATTTATAATGAATTGCAGTTTAATCAATATTATTTATACTACTGCATTTAATGAATAGATTTAAAAAAATACATTAAATTTAAATATATTTAATTGAATGTAACAATTGTATGGATCTTGATTAATATTATTTCGATTAAGCTGAATGCAATGTATTATCATATCTTATATTAACATGACTAATTAAGATTTTAATAAAAAATTAAAACCGAATTCAAATAAAATGAATTAAAAAGTAAAATTGTTACGAATAACTCAAAAACTACTCTTCAGATTTTAACTAAATTTAAATGAGACCATCAATAGATGTATCATAAAAAAAAAGAAACCTCGAAATTAATTCACCCAGTTAAAACATAAGCGGTAACGCACACAAATAAAACAGTCGAAGTGTGAACGTGCTCTTTTGTTTTAGAAATCATTTTTTTTTTCGAAATAAGAAATAAGGAAATTATTATAAATTAATCGAAGTCATGTCTGGATGAAGGTGATATATCCCTTACTCATACATAAATAACAATTTTAAGTACTCATTACACACAATTTATTTTTTACTTTTATATGTACTTAAGCCAAATTTCGTTGGTAAAACTGGGTCTAAAACTTTTTCATTTATTATAGTTTTTTTTTAACTTCACGCTGTATCCCGCATATAGCAGGGTAGGCAGAGCGATCCTGAGAACCTAGTGTTAAAACACTCCGTTCTCTTTCCAGAATCCCGTTCCCCACTTTCCGCCGGATTGAGGCAATGCGTTCTGAGTGGCGGAACTCAACGCCGCGCTTTGCCTTGTTACCAAACCCAGAAAATAAAAATACTTCATTTCCTGGATTCGGAATAGAACCCACAACCTGTGTCGTGTCGTTTGTGCCTCTGCGCCACGATAGGCGTTATAGTATTTTATTTTTTTAAAAACGTAACTATAACCAATGTTATCTTTCTGCTCTCTTTCTCCATATAAACAACAACTATGCCAAATGTCAAATACTGTCATGCAGACATACACATTTTTCCTAAAAAGGGGTCAAAAATTTTCCTTCTCGCGTACATTTATTAATCACCTTAAATTAGTCATAATCTGACAAATGCCAATTGAATTAGGGAAATTCTCTTGAAAAACAATACCTACTGC
This sequence comes from Philaethria dido, assembly GCA_033558755.1. NCBI lineage: Eukaryota > Metazoa > Arthropoda > Insecta > Lepidoptera > Nymphalidae > Philaethria > Philaethria dido. The sequence goes on from JAKGSA010000647.1 coordinate 141,021, forward strand.
ACTAAAATTCAGTCGAATTACGAATTTAAAATTAGTGTTCTTAGTAAATGATTCACACTAGTATTTCCGGAAATGATTATTATCACACAGTCACACAATGTGTAACAACTGAATACGTTAAATGTATAAAATATCGCACTTACATATTATAATAAATTTAAAAGTTTGTGAGGAGATGGATGTTTGTTAGTCACGTAAAAACTACGGAACGGAGCAGAATAAAACTTTAAAGTAATAATAAAAAATGTTTGTTTCTTTGCAATCCCAAATTTTTCGTAGATCTTGTTTTTAAAGCGTCCAAATTTTTACCAAGCTTGTTTTTGCAACCTTAATTTTTATCGATTTTATTTTATTTTTTTTGTTTGCGTCCCAATTGCCGCAAATCGTCAGTTCAGCCTACTCCAGCCTGCTGGTAAATCCGCCACTAATTAATGGTAAGCCGAATGTGTATATGGACGCTTCGCCACTGATAACTACTATGATATTATTCAAACCATTTATTATTGTTACTTTCTTATTATTTACTATAAACGTTATCTGAAGAAGTCGCAACATACTTATATCATTTTCAAGTTATATGTATATAACATATACATATATGTACATATAATGTATTCTTAACTTTTGTTTGGCATGCAATGCCATTGCCATGACTTGTTTACATATTCATGTTTACAGTAATCCTTCAGGAAACAAGGGCGCGTCCTAGAAACCTTTGTACTTTTATAAAATCAAATAATGTTTTTATTCATATTTTTATTATCTTAATTGTCATTTTACGACGATTACGATTGAAAAGTTAGTCTCCTGCATTATAATCTGAGTTATGCCTTATGCCATAATTTTAAGCTCTTAGTATGAATAATTCTAGTACACATATACGTAACGTTAACGCCTGTCGTGGCCCAGAGGCACAACCGTGCAACTGTAAACGCGACAGATTGTGGGTTCCACTCCCACTTCTGGGAATGTAAAGTTTAGTATCTTTCGTTTCCTGGGTTTGATAACAAGGCAAAGCGCGGCGTTGACTTCCGCCACTCAGCACGCAATGCCTCAATTCGGCGGAAAGTGAGGAACGGAGTGTCTTAACACTAGGTTCCCTCTTTCTAACCTGCTATACGCGGGATACAGCGTGAGGCTATGTATGTATGTATATGTCGGCGATATATTGGTATATTGTTGTATAGGATCCATTTTCACAATTAAAATGCAGGCTTATAGGTCTTAGTTCATTTTCAGGATGGCTAAGTTATTTTATTACTTGCTTATAATATTTATTACAAATATATTCTTTAATATTCAAATACAACTTGATGCGTTGAATACAGAAATCGAAGAGTGTCAACTAAGTAAATCTTAAAGTTTATATACACAGTACCCCTTGGTGGGGGTTTCGTGAGAAACTTACAAAATAGACCTTAATAACATTTAAAAGGAATGTGAGCTTAACTTACAAAGGCTGCTTTCATCTGTTCGAGGAACGCTAGCTTATCGACAAATAACTTACAAATATAAATATTATTTTAAATAGCGGCGGGAGCACAAGTAATGCAATATTCATGTTAATATAAATATTTAGAGAAATATTAAGTGGAGAGTTGTCAGCTCATAAAAATGCAATGCAGACGACAATATAAGTTACTCTAAACTGTGAACATTTTAAACATTTTACTAACTTAAACTAAAGGAAATACAAATCTTAAATATAATTAACAATTTTAAAATAATAAAATCATTACATATAGAATTGCGCCCATATATATGTACATAGAGATATTTTAGTCAGTCTTTATCGACATAGCAGGGTAGGCAGAGAGAAAGTAGTTGTCAAGACACTCCGTTCTCCCTTTTTCACTCCAAATCAAGACATTGTATGTTGAACTGTGGAAACCAACGTCGAGCTTATCTTACCAAAACGGGGAAATCAAAATAATTTAAATATAATCAACATACGCGATTTAAACTCTTATCATACTAGTGATAATACTTTAAAAATAAGCCCAATCATGGTGGATAATCTAAATGATCATAATTAGCAAAATAACATATTACTTAATAGATATTATTTAATTAATCTTACAAATCAGTCAAATGATAACCTCAATGAAATAAACAGAAGCTACATTTTGTACAAACATCTCACACAACCAGTACCAAATACTTAGTTGAACTTTCCTAGCGTGAATAGGTTGATAAGTCGACTTGCATAGACATCTTTCAAAATATTAATCGCATAAGCTAGTAATACACAAATCGCTTTATTTCTAGGATAAATAAATTAATAATTTATATAGTTTCAAGTAAATCAAACATAAGTCAACCTTAAAGGTAATAGAAAAAAAAATACAAGCTTTTCAGGAAATGTATACAATTTGGATTTATCAAGTTATTCATAAGTAAATGGGGAACGGAGTGTCTTAACACTAGGTTCTCAGGTTCCTTCTACCTACCCTGCTATACGCGGGATACAGCGTGAAGTTAAAAAAAAAATTAAAAAAAGTTATTCATGACTGGTACAAATTTATTCTGCTTAAACACAAAAAAAATCATCCTTTTTTTGCCATTTCTGTTATTTCCTGGAGACTAGTGTCTTAATATATTGAGTCATTAAAAGATAAGAGTAAGTAATGTTTGCGTTATCAGTAAAGCTATCGTTAAGCCCATCTTAGTCTTACATCATAGCTGTATTTAGGTACAGTGATACGAGCAAACACTCAGTTTGCAGCTATATCAGCTGTTCATTTAATAAGCTGATTTATACTTAAGTACTTTTATAAGATAAATATTAGTACAGCGTGAAGCTAAAAATATATATGTATATAAACAATTATAAATACAGTGAATCAGTCACAAACGTAATCTATAAGAACGTTTTAAAGCATATTTCTCAGTGTATATCATATTTCTAGACATGTGTAGTATTTTCTTACGATGATTAATAATTGAATGATTGTATCATGTATGTATTCTATTCACGGCCATGCGATCAGCCGCACCTTGTTAAATGAATTACTTATATGTGATTACGAACAGTCTTATTATAATCAGTAATGTATGAAATCATCGTTTAATCTCAAGGGATTTTTATATTGTAAAGAATTGTATAAGAAAATGTTAGGCATGTAAAACAGGGGTGAGCAACCCGTGGCCCGCTTTATAATGTTATGCGGCCCGCCAAACGTTTTTTTTTATGTTAGGGATAGTCCCCTGTTAATTTATTTAATTCTACTAAATTACTTTTTTCATATTTCGTGTCATTTTTTATAATCTAAAGTAAATCTAATCATATAACATGAAAAGAATTTTGAATATTATAAGAAATGTGATTTTTCCCGCCAAATTATTCGAAATTTGGATAGGCCCGTTGCAAAAATGCTCACCTGACATAATGACACACTTTCAAAAGACGCTGAAATAAATTGTAAATTTTGTATAAAAATCCAGATAGTACGGGTTCGAATACTGCTACATTCAACACAAATTTTTAATAAATTGTAGCCTATGTGTTATTCCATTGACTGTGAAAGAGTAACGAACATACATCCTCACCAACTTTCTTCTTTCTTTATTATTTATTATCCTATATATTTTCATTTCAACAGACGAGAACTAACGTTTATTATTACAATTTATTGTTAAAAATAAAACAAATAAAAAAATATTCACTGGATACTTACTGAAAGGCTAGAACTTCCCGGTGTGGTACCGTACCCGGATGAAGGCAGCGACGCCACTGACCACCTTCTACCATCACTGCAATGAAAATCACAATAAGATATTGTCTTTAAATCTATATTATATATTAACTATAATAAATACACAGTCAAGCTGCTGGGCGTAGAATGATGAAATTTGGCATCTAAGTCCCTTACAAAGTGTATATTAAGAAAGGATGTCATGAAAATTCTATAAAAAAACAGTGGGATTTCAAATATTATACGAAATTACATGCGAAAGCTTCTTATTTTATATAAAGTTTATTATAATTGTCTAATATTTAAACAGTCAACTAATTGAAGAGAAAGAACCTTGTTAGCATACAAATTTAATTGAGCTGAATCTTTGTTCATAAAAATTCCTAACCTAAAGTAACTTGTCATAATACCATTTTAATATACCGTAAAAAAATAACAAGTTGATTACTTCATAATGTACATTAATGATAAAAGTATCATTTAATTGTTTCCAATTTCTCTTTTTTCTTTATATACTTCGTATTAGTCACCAGCTTATCTGGATTGGGTTAAATCTGACCTCAAAAATCTTAAACAATTTAGAAATTATTTGGAAAATCCTTTAGCATCTTACGATGACTTATAGATAACACGTCATCATCATTTGTGTAAAACCTAATGTGAATGATTTCATTAGTCGAGTAACCATATTAAATATATTTTGATTTAGGTTGTTAGTAAATAAATAATAAAATACATTAAACAGTCTAAAATTTTCTTTAAGCAAATTTTAACTTATTATTATCTTGAATAATACACTAATACTAGAGGCTCCTCCCTCCGCTCGCTTCGCTTTTCAACCCCCGCTTGCAACGATCAAAAAGTAGAATTAAAATATCCAGTTAACGTATGAACTATTCAATATTTCTGCCAATCACCAAGCTGTCGAGCATAAAAATCAATACCTACACGAAATACATTTTTATATAGTAGGAAGAAGAAGAGAATCGTTTTATTTGAAACTTAATGTAACGAAAACGCGTCACAACAAAGAGACAAATATATCTTCAAATATATATTGATCAATCATCTCATTCTCTCGCAGATTATTTTTTTTTAATTTAACTTGCCATATGCAAATTGCACACATACACTATTATTATCTGATGTCTATAGTTTAATTCAATTTAATTAGATTAAATAAATGTCATGTAATTTAAATTTCTTTCACTTTAACTATTACCTTAGGGCTATTTATAAACATAGAACACGTGACAACAAGTGGCAAGTTCACGTGACGGTACACGTTACGCTTACTCATAACAAACGCAACTACTGGAAGCCCATTTTATATTGCTCTCAACATCATAATAGTAAAAACTAGTATTAAATATTATTTCCTCTTTTATACTCGCAGTTATGGCATAAAAAAAATGAAGCTAGACAGTTTCTTCTCGACTTTTTAACTAACAAGTGACTGTAAATTTAATATTTGTGTCCTAAAAGTGGTACCTCGCAACTTAATTTGCATGGACAACAAAACGTAAAATTTCCTTATTTTTCTCATTCCAGTAAGGATTTATAAAAATATGTAACAAAAAATCTTGAAAAATCATGAAAACTTACAGCTTTCTAAGAGTCAGTTACTCAGAATATAACGGAAGAGTTTTAAACATAGCTATATAAATAAAACACAAATATTCTAATTATGAACGTTTCTAAAAGTAACATTTGACTAACAATTAACGCATCTAATGAGACACGCACCATATTAAAATTAAACCTCAAAAGCACAGTAATTTTACTAATTAACATACAAAAAATTGGCAACAAGCAAAACTATTCTCTTGAAAAAGACAAAGAGACTAAAGTGACACTTTATTCTTCTTAAACTCATACGGAAGTATATTAAGGACGTGCTCGTGTCCTCAAAATTAACCTTAATGACTAATACTATATTCCCTTGAAGTTAAGACAGATATAATATTTTTTTCAGCTTCACGATCTTTCCCGTACAGCAAAGTAGGTACCCTCTATTCTCTATTTTCTGTCTGGGAATCTACCGCGAAACAGAACACCACCCAGAGTAGGGTAAATAAAATAAGTAATTCAAACTTAATTGTTACCTCAAGTGGGAATCGAACCCACAAACAATCACATTTACAGTCAGACATTGTCCCACTACCGCCTATTATAATTATAATCTAAACAAAATTGTTTTCCTAAGATAATTCCATATTTACTATGTCAAACAAACAATAGCAATTACAACACAGATATGACTATTTATAGAGCATGCACTGAATACAAGCTAATGACATTAGCGTAAATACTTACATGTCCTTATTCCTAATTGGCACAGACATATAGCGACAAATATAACAATTAATTAATGTAAACATAGCATATTGGCTAATAATAGTAGTCCTCAGGCGTGTTACGTATTTGCGAGATAGGACTTTCTGGCATAGGATTTTCTGGCATAAGGATTATTGACATAAGGACTTCTAACATAGGGACTACTGACATAAGGCTAACTGACAGAACTTACTAATACTGATACAATATTTTCTACTATAACTTAAACAAATCAAAAAACTATGCTTTCTTTCTAATATAACAGGAAGCACACTAATAAAACTATTATAATAATTATTCCATTCTTAAGATTTGAACCCAATACCATAGCGTAGAATTAATCATGAAATGTACTATATATTTTGTAAAAAAAAAAAATACATCATTATAAATTTAATATAATTGTTACATACAAATATAGACACATTAAATACAAGCCTTTACATTCATTGTTCGAGAACAAAAAAAAAATGTCTACATTCAATTTATTTATCGTTAGCTGTTTGTTCGGTTAAGACGTGGCCGTTCATTTGTATGCAGAGCTATCGGGTCAGACGTCAAGAACAAACCAAGCGAGTACCGGGAGGATAAGGTACTACGATGCCGACGAGTGCAAACAAAGTAAACGACCGCAACTAGGAATTGTATGTAAGGAAATTAAATAAAGACTATTTATATCATTTGTGGATATAAATAGTTATTATGATTTATTTAAACGCCTGTCGTGGTGGCACTGTAAACGCGACAGGTTGTGGGTTCGATTCCCACTCCGGGAAATGGAATTTTTCATTTCCTGGGTTTGGTAACAATGGAAAGCGCGGCGTTGAGTTCCGTCACTCAGCACGCAATGCCTCAATTCGGCCTAAAGTGGCGAACGGAGTGTCTTAACACTAGGTTCCCTCTGCCTACTCTGCTATATGCGGGATACAGCGTGATGCTATGTATGTATGTATGTATGATTTATTTGAATACTAAATGTTTATTGTCAAGTTGTGGAAATTATACAAAATCTTCATTAATTTTGGCCCTCGGTTATTTTTGTATTAATATAAAGATTCGTGTGTAATATTTTAGTACTTTTTCTGTGATAGAATATCAAACTGTCCGACTTTACATAATCACATTTTTATTAATAACCGTTTTTACCAATATTCTAAAATTTTATCCACAAAGTATTGTACACAATGAGATATATATGATATAATCCACTAAAAAATTTAACAATTATTTATTACCGTCGTCCCATTTGCTCTAAAATTTGCACCCATGTCCGGATCCGATGACAGTACAATATAAAATATAATGAATTTGATGTCCTTGCCACGACGATAATGAGCAAGAATGAGTAAGTATTTAAGCTCGTTTTCTTTTAGTTTCTTTTTAAAATATTTTATGTTATTATATTTTTTATAGGATTTTCAGAGGGAAATAAAGTTGATTTAAGTAGTCATCGCTATGTAACGTATACCATAGCTTATGTGGACAGGTTATCGCAGTTTCGGAGTGTCGCATATTCCAATACTACCAAATTCGAAAAACATCATACGGTAGTTTAATATGTAAATAATAGGAAGGATATGCAGATTTATTACAAATATATGTTAATATTAGCATTAATAACACAAATGTATAAAAAGTTCCTAATAGATAAAAGCTCTTAATTGCGCAAAAAAGCCGCCTCATCAAAGTTGTTCCGCCGCTTGCTTGTTCTAAATCACATAACAGTTTTAAACATGGGTTTTACTGTCGATCGTTTAGAATCTTTATGCGGAAGATTGTTATGTATGACATGTTTAAATTAGATTTGTTTTTGGTAGACAAAATATGTTTTATAATAATAATTATAAGTAGAGTAAACTTTACAACTTTTGCTTTAAGTGGATGTATAAGTATATAGCCCGCGATGGTTAAGAAATTTCTTTTATAGGAATTAATTTTTTTTTGAGGCCGCAATGTGAGCAGTAAAAAAGAGTATTCAAGTGATATAGAATACAAATTATAATAGTAAATAGATACAAATCCTACCCCTAATTTGGTCAGAGAGAGGAGGTCGGTGCAGGCAGGCGTGCGTTTAAAGGTCCCTTTAAGCTTATACTTGGCTTAATTAAAATTAAGCAGTGTTCCGAACTCCTCTCTCTCTGGAATTCTAAGGAGATTCTTCTTATGAAACAATATTGATGATGCCAGATGTTTTGGCTAATAATCTATAATTGATATGTAACAATCTTAATTTATAATACTAAAATGTATGCATGTACCTTTACTTTCACGATTCTCCTACATACAACAGAGTAGACAGAGAGAACAAAATGTCAAGACACTCCGTCCTCCATGTTATATACATACTAAAACAAATTCATACACAATCCCACTACGCCACTATAAAGTCACAAATATTTAGAAAGCATAAATATATTAAGTTGTATTTATATCTATGGTATAATATATCAATAATTGAATGGAACCAGTGCGTGCCTAATAACTATGCAGAATCACGTATAAGGAACACTGTGCTCATGTTTGTCACTTCCAGACAGAAGACGGTTGTTAAATTGAATGTGCTTAGTCTTGCGAATATTTTGAATGTAAGTAATGTAAGGATGGATAGATTGTTTTTACTCTTTGATGAAATTAATTAATTATTAAGATTTTTATTACTTTTTAGTTTGTATTAATCAATCATTAAAAAGCGATTTTTAGTTTTCATTTTTTTTTTTAATCGGTCCTTTTTTGAATTAATCTGACCGTTTAAAAATGGTTAAAAATTGAGTTTAAAGATTCCATTACATAGCCTGCCAGATATAAACATATCGAAGTAATTAATATAGGCGTGGTAATAAAAACTTTTTTATGTTGCTTTATATATAAAGTAAGAGTTTGATTGTATAAGCACAGGGTTAAGTTTCGCAAACTAGAACACAATAAATATTAAAAAATATGACGTTAAGTGGAGAAACGGTTACCATTATTAGGCGCTAAGGTTACATTTAATTCCATATACTTATATAAAATTAAATAATTATATAACATAGCAAACGAGACAAATGATCCATTTTAATTAAACGTAAACATGAATAACGAGCGTATAATTAATTACTGTCATTAACTACTTGTTCCTACAATACAATATTATACAATATTTTGTGATGGCGTTCATACATATATAAAAAAATTGTGTATTCATTATTGTAAAAGATCGCCTCACAATTTATAATACTTAAACTTTTTAGTTCATATTTTTTTCAAATATTTTTTGTCAGTATTTACATTTTATCCGACAATACTTTAGAACTAGACTTATATGACTAAATAGATATTTTCTTAGAGTCCAGTTTATAAATATCTATTAATCAAACAAATTACAAAGATATAATTTATTAGGATTAAGAACACATAAAAAATCTAAAACATTCAGATTATGCTAGTAAAATAAATACATTGACATCAAAGAATAAATAGGCAATTCATGTATGCCACGAATGCCATTTATATGGGACACCATCATTCTTAGATATTCCTTAGTCTTAAATTTCTTTATGGGGGTTGAGGGAGCTTTATGTGCCATCTTACGACGAATGTATATCAATAAGACAGAATAACGTTACATAAATCCCGAACCTTTTCCCTGTAGTATCTAATGTCGGTTCTAAAAATAATTTTATTTATAGCGTATGTCTTTTTATTATTTTTGGCTCTATTACTTGTCGTTCAATGACGTACTTTCCTTTAAATGCATATTTTTCTATAGTATATATAATAATACTGGACAAAACCATGGATGGATCCATACTTTGTTTCATCAGATTAGAAAAACGACAATCTTTTTAAATATATATAACCATTTCTATCTGATATTTATAATTACAAACAATGTATACATTATACATACGGCGCCACAATTAGGTACAATACTTAATTCAATATAATTGTATAGTTAGGTACTAATTTAAGAAGGATATTTATAAATTTTTATTCAAAATATCATTATATTTTCAGGAAATCATTATTTCCTGGTCTCGTTGTAGCCTGTGCTCAGAATTAGCGTTAATTATGCACGTTTAGTAAGGGATTTTCGAAATACAAAATTTATACGTTTATTTCCGGCAAAATTCCAAATATGCAAAAATTTTGTAAATCATCATGTTACGGTGAATTTACACAAAACCTTTTAAATTAAAAGTTCCGGATCTGGATATCTAGATCCGTTTAGTATTTTTTACGTGAAAGAGTAACAAAACATCCATCACAAACATTACTAGGATATAAACTATAAACATCTGAAAAAGGAGTTCATTAACACAAAACTTAGATATTATAAAAAATTTATCACCAAGAGCGCAATCGAGTGCGACGTGTTCAAAGCGAAATCGGTACCAGTTTTACCATCGACTCGCTATGACTACTTCGTGATAGAATATTTTTTGTTAGCGCCTTGCAAAAACTCTACCAAACGAGTTTAACTTTTAAATTATACTCAGTTGCATTAGATGTCAATATAAAAAATATTAGGTTACATCGTTACGAATCGCTTATAAAACTTTTGTATGTAGACATCAATTTATATCGGTTTATTTGTAATACAATAGTCATGAAGTTATTTAGTGCGATTCGTAGAAGTCCCAGTGTGGTAAAAACTAACAAAAAATCTAATATTATAACCTAAGGTAAGTTTACGAACTATTTTAGCCTTTTTGGTTTCCAATATATATTTTTGTCACTAAGCGGGATACTTAAAGAAATTTGTCTTAGAAACGCGGCTTGGAATACAACATTAAAAATAAATGAACTATTTTAACCGGATTAATCGCGTATATTTTAGTATTCGGAAATACATTTTTGGAAACCCGACGTTTCGAACACTTTACAGTAGTCCATGGTCACAGGTAGACGGACGGACGTCGTAAAGTTTCATTCAATATGTGTAATAATCGTGAAAATCAACGAGCTCATCACATTTTTTCTAAGTAAGAGAAAAATAATCTCTTTCCGGCTTTCTCTTTCCTTAACATACTCCGTGTATTGATTAGTGCATTTTACACCGCATTTCGCCTTTCCAAATCGATTTAACGACTTTATATCTTAAATTAACATAAATAACGAATAATAAATATCGATTATAAAATCGAATATAACAAAATTGTCACGTAATAAAAAGCATAACAGTACATTATTTTACATAACCATGCACGTTAAAATACTTGACAATCTCTAGTAAACAAGAATCGAAAATAATCTTCCAATCGATTACTTAACCGAGCCTACACTTCAAATGGCATTGAACTCAACAACTGATTGAATAAAAGAAATCGGCGATTTTTTATGTATTAATCATAGATGTAACAATTTTACTGTAATTCGTGATTAAAAAGTGTCAAATATAGCTAATTACAGGTGTACCGATATATAAGACAGAATCCAGGGTCAAGACTCCGTCGTCCACTTTTTGCGCGAAATCGAGATACGAAAGTGTAATTTTTAAGTTTAAAATATTATTGTTTTGGATAATTTGACATTTATTGTATTACAATTATTAAAGTTACTGGGTAAAAAAAAAATTTTTTTTTTTAATTTGCAATAATGATAATCCCGTTCCCGCTTGATACATACTCATCCATTTCCACAGGTTGACTGGAAGAGATCTCTTTCAGAGATAATCCACCTTTGTACACTAAGAAAATGTATTTACTTTCTCCCATATTTTAAGTGCAATAAATAATAAAATCATCTGCAGTAAGGGCGTGTTTAGTTGAAATGTGATTATTCCGATACTAAAAATATTTTTTTAATAAATATTAACTATACATACAAGTATTATACACCGTAACTTGTTCATACAATATATATAATTCGAGTTCTCGTATACTTCAATGATTGCAATGAAAGTAATCTATTTTGACTTATCTTATCACTAATATTTACTAAGTTTTGCAATGGTATCAGGTGAAATCTAAAAACAGAAGAAGGTCGGAAGGAAGTTGAAGGCTAAATAACAATGATACGCCAATCACTGTCGGAATTGGAGATTTTTTCTTATTTATGAAGTGGATAGATTTCGTTAGTTACAATTTATATTTTTGGAATAAATTTATATATATTTGTAGGTAGGTTTATTATTATTAATGTAATAAATACATAGTCTAGGTATTCGAATTGCTTCTTTTTGCCCTTAAGTTTTTCACTCGTTTATCTATGATATTTAAGTTTCAAGGTTTCTGCAAGAAATTTCTTTTAAAGATGCAGAAACATGTAGTTTCTGTATTTTGCTATATGGTGAATAAATAAAATCTTAAATTAAAATAACATTCTAGCGAGATTTTATATTTATATAAAGATAAAATAAAATTTATTTATTAATCACTTACTTATATAGTATATAATAAACAAAAATAGAATATTATTAAGCGTTAAACATTTAATGTAATAAATAAAAAATGTATGTAACTTACAGTTCCTTTCCTCGTTTCACGCTTGAAGATAGAAGTGCGTGATGTAGTGGGTGGGCGTGGTGTGCGTGCCAGCGCGGGCCCTCGGCTGGGGACAGGGGCCCCGTGCCTGGTGAACTGCAACGCCCAGACCCCACCTAGGAAAATTTCAAATATAAGTATATATTTACACAAAAATATGGCGTGGCTGTCAGACTGTCAACTTAAAAATTATTTATTTGAATTATTTTCGTTTTACCGTTCTAGTGAGACAAAGCGCGGAAAAGACCCCAACGGATTTTCCCACTAAACACGCAATGTTTCTAATAATCACGATAAAGTGTTTAATATTCGGTGCTATTTGTCAACCTTATGTTCAGGTGAGTACAGAGTCCGTACGATTGTAAATTAAAGTTTTATTTGGAGAAGAAATTTTAACTCGGACTTGAGTTGAGTATATTTTACAGCTTCAGGCTTTCACCCAACAGCAAGGTAAAGAGGCTCTATTGTCTAGGTCACTTTGTTGTCCACTGTTGGTCTGCCCGAAATCCAGACATTACGTATTAAGTGGCGGAACTCAATAGCGCACTTTGTCTTACGAGAATAAGTAAATAAAAATAAATTAAATATTCCCTCGTGTGGAAATCGAACCCAAAATCATCGCGTTTACAGTTGTCAGACGTTTTACCACTACAATGGCCTCTATATGTATATATCAAAAAAGGACATTCATAATTAATACAATTTTTATAACAAAATATAGCTACTTAAGAACATAAAAGAAGTTCTATATTCCTAGTTAAAAGATTTCAAATGCATTTTCACTATCCTTCAAATTAAAGTCTTTAAAATCGTTCACGATAAGGCAATATATCATGAAATTAATTTTATCCAGTATATAAAATGTTTCGTTTACATTTCTGGATAGAAACTTCCGGAGCTATAATTATAAGAAAAGGAAGCAATAATTATATTACTAATATTTAGTAGTCAACAAAATTGGGGTTATTGCTATTGCTGTTTTTTAATGAACTATAATATATTTTTATTAGATGGAGTTTTTAATACTTTTTTTAGATTGGGGTGTAATTATCAAAGTTATTTACACGTACTGTCGGCGATATATTGGTATATTGTTGTACAGGATCCATTTTCACAATAAAAATGCAGGCTAACATGACTTAGTTTATTTTCAGAATGGCTATGTTATTTCTATTACTTGTTTAATATTTATTACAAATATATTCTTAAATATACACGTATGTACTATGTAAGAACATTTAGAAGTACATAAATAAGAGCGTCATCAATATTTTTTCCATCGTGAAACTTAACAATAACACATTATGTTGGATGACAATTCAATAATGGATCCGAAATCCTGAGATGCAATTAGATACAGAACGCATGGCTTAGCGGTGAGAGCGCTTGGACGGTTTCCAAGAGGCGCGGGTTCGAGTACCAGTGCGTTCAAATGTTTATACGTTTTCTAGAAAGGTTTTTCGTTTTCTGTGTGATTAATACTTTAAAACTATAACAAAATAGATACAGGACAGATAGTTATTATTTTTTATTCTTATAATTTCTTTAATTAATACATTCGTTTAATGCATATAACATATATGCATAATAATATATAAATATATAAATAAATTAATTAATATCTAACATCTACAATAATCTTTTATCTCATATGTCTATTCCGGATGCAGTAGAGGTCTAGAACCACCACCATCAGTCAGATAACCACAAAACCAAATGGCAAATCAACATACAAATAAAATACTAACAACATATCGATACAAATGAAAACTAATAACTTTAATGGCTTTGTTACGGCGAACGTTACGTAACTAACCGATTAGCTTCATTTGACCTTTACACGAACTAATCAAGTTAGTATTCCTATAAAACTGACACTTCGTGCTTTGTTCATCTTCAGATACATAACGATTATTATTGAACGAAAGAAGCTATGGAACTAATAAAATAAAATAATAATTATTTTTTTTAAAATGTACTCGTGTAATCTATATATATAAATATGTGAAGCAAAAACTTTGTACCGCTTTTTACAAAAATTACGCGGACGGAGGAGCATGAAACGTGGTACACTTATAGTTTATATAGCGATGGAGTGCAGAATGATAGTATCTTTTTAAAATAATACATAAAAAATACATAAAATTAATAAAATAAATATTACACACTACCATGGTTTAAAATCCATGTTTATATACATACATACATAGCTTCACGTTGTATCCCGCATATAGCAGGGTAGGCAGAGGGAACCTCGTGTTAAGACACTCCGTTCCCCACTTTCCACCGAATTGAGACATTGCGTGCTAAGTGGCGGTACTCAACGCCGTCAATGTTTATATAAAGTGACATATACATACGTTGCTAGGACGCGTTATTAACGCGTCAACGGGGACACTTGTAGTAGATAAATCTATAATTTAGCAATTTTGCTAAACAGCATATATATACAATGAAACTACTTTAGGTGGTTTTGTGGTTAAAAATGTATTTTGGCAAACCCACCCATTACGACCACTTTAAATTAGTCGCAGGATAAAGACACTGTAAAATGTTCGACCCTGTAGTTTTTGTATTAACGCCTGTCGTGGTGCAGAGGCACAAGCGACTGTAAACGCGACAGGTTGTAGGTTTGATTCCCACGCCAGGAAATGGATTTCTTCCTGGGTTTGGTAACAAGGCAAAGCACGGCGTTGAGTTCCGCCACTCAGCACATTACTCAATTCGGCGGAAAGTGGGGAGCGGAGTGTCATAACACTTGATTCTCTGGTCCCCTTTGCCTACCCTGCTATATGCGGGACACAGCGTGAAGCAAAAAAAAGAAATTGAAATGTCTGGTTATTTCAAAAGATTTTAAAGATTATTTGGTTAAATAGTAAATTACATATTATTTTATTACAAAATATAAAACCTTCCGAAATTAAAGATCATAATTAAGTACTGAGTTCCACCACTTACCTCACAATGTTTATATACTACAATAATCTCTAAATGATCGAAAAGAAACGAAAGGAGTGGCGGATTACTAAATCTACTGCGCAAGATATTAAAATTATAACAATGATATTCATTCGTCATTTATAGACTACATATAATTGCGACTTTTTATAATGAAGGAGGAAAGCAAAAAGTATTTATGAAATGCAATTCCTAACGTAAATAGGAATTCTTTGTTTGTCCTTCTTTCATATCGCAACGAAGTGATCTTATGTCATGGTTTTTTAAGTGAAAATATTTTTTACCGCGTTCTAACATTTCATTCCAATGAGAAGATCAAAGTGAGCAAAACCACGTGTAACAGCAAGTAGAGTAATAAACCAAATAAGTTAAAACCGGATTGAGTCTGCAACCAACCAACATGTATATATGTATGTACATCACCGCAGTACCAACAGTCCCTAGTTGTGTAAATATCAGCTAGATACTTGTTTATTTGCAGACGAGCTCAAAGCCCTTACTATACAATCCGCATGTGAGACTCCATGATGCTATTCTCGTGTAAATCGATCGTAGGATTGAATTTAAATGAAAATATTATTTAGTAAATTTTAAGGTTAAAGTGCTTTTTCTTAATGTTATGACAAAGATAAGTACAAATCTATACATATATAAAATTTTGCGTTACTGAGTAGATACTCATCTGTACGTTGTCTGTTAGATAACAGACAACGTACAAACGGCTTGTAGACGCCTTGGAGAGTATAAGGGAGCGCTAAAAATATTGAAAAATATGCGAAGTAAATTAGAATATAGGCTAACAGAATTTTGGCCAGCTTTTGCGTTTTTCCGAATTATAGGGTAGTCAACGAGAGCGTAGTATTAGCACACTATGTTGCCTCCTTTCCGCCCGAAGATGTGTAGTTACGGATTGATAGGCGGATAAAGACGCCACGCTTTGCTTTGCGAGAGCGGTGAAATAAAAATTACTTAAATATTAATCATTCCCCCCGATTGGGAATCGAACTCAAAACCAACTACTATTATAGTCAAATGCTGTCCCACTGCGATCTTTTTATATTTTAATCAACTCCTATAATTATACCTATCAATGCTATGTTATTACAAAGGACCAAGAGCAAAGTGACAAGACATTAATTAAAAGGAAGCCTTGAACATATTACATTGTCACAAAACTATATGAACCAAATAAATAACACACCTAAAGTATTTAATTTTGCGAACAATACTTTCAATAATACCCATACTTAATTAAAAATATATATGGACAAAGCAATTTGGCATTGCACCTACGCCATCTGCGTGAAGAAAGTATCGATCACTTAGACTAACTAGTTATATAGTGGCCCACGAAAAATTACAAATATCTAGTCAAGCTGACCAGGAATAGATCGGCCTGTCTAGAACTGTCAATAATTTATTTCTTCTACTTATTTCGAATATGGTATTAGTAGGGTCTTTTCGAATTTAGTTACGTAACTATAGTAGCTTGGACGTACTTATAGACTAAATAACTAAATTATGACAAAATTCAAGAGGTAAAGTTAAAAATCTGCTAAATTCATTTTAATATAAAATTTCTGCGATTTTATTCCATAGTTTCTAATTAAATAATATTATTAAAACGTAATAAAACAAATAAAAAGCTGAGTACCGATTATTAAACTTATTTCATCAATTAAGTAGTAAAACATCGTGAATAACAGCTATTATCTAAGGTAGTCTTCACCCTGCAAGTGCCATTGTGCGAAGTCAAAGGTGTGCTCGGGAACAGTGGGAGCAACAAGTTGTTGTATTAGCTTCCTTTTGCTAAATTAAAGCTCAAAAATTCCCTTTGTCCTGACGCGTCTCGCTGTTTTCTTTATTTTTCCACTTAAAGCTTTTACAGCGAGCTCCAATTGTTCGGCCGTTTCTTTAATATTTGATTTTGTTGAAACTTTGCAAATGTATGTGATTAAGTTAAATAAGATTTTTCTTAGCTCTACGCTTATTTTCGGCATTGCCGGGTTATCAGACAGACCTTGGTGTTAAAGAATTGGCATAGTTTAGAACTGAAAAAATAATCAAAACTAATTATGTAAATATATATTGCTTCCTGTCTCATTAATTAACAAAACACAGAGTTGTGTTACGCCACTCAGCGCATAATGACTATATATAAAATAAATAACGGAGTGGCATCACTATATATGCCTATATATATATATATATGCCTTGCTTTGTCTAAGATAAATTTATGTGTAAATAACAAAAACAAGTAACTAGCAACCAAAAAACAACTAATTGACTAAAAATTTCTCTTCATTTGTTTCAAGTTTCAACATAATCGACACTTTCTCTAAAAGCTAACCTATTAGGTGGTTTTAATAGAGAATTCATAAATCACTGTATGTCACACCAAGTCCGTTAGGTGTGAAAGCTTCTCATCAATGCTCTACGATGTATGTTTACCGTTTTAACTGCAGTAATTATATACTATTAAGATAACACTTGGTTTATTAGAATATAATGTTCTATAGAGATAA
Source organism: Philaethria dido (assembly GCA_033558755.1). Classification (NCBI taxonomy): domain Eukaryota; kingdom Metazoa; phylum Arthropoda; class Insecta; order Lepidoptera; family Nymphalidae; genus Philaethria; species Philaethria dido. The sequence continues at coordinate 159,000 of JAKGSA010000647.1, forward strand.
ACAATATTAATATTAATAGGTTTTTTATAAAATAATCAGAAGTAAAGTTCGTAAGTGAAATTTTTGAAAAATAGTCTTGAAAAATTAGTTTTTAGGGACTTTGACTATTCATGAAGGACACACTTACGATAGGAAAAATATTTGAAAAAAGTGTAGTATAAAATGCTATAAAAATTGCATTTTTAATATTTCAATATCTCATGATACGGAGATGCAAAGAAAAAAAAGCAAAAGTAAGTTGTTTTACAAGCGCATAAAAATTTCGAAAAGAACGAATAAGTTAATTGGCTACTTCGCTTGAATTGATTCCAAGAAGCGCGGGTTTGAATAATTTTTTAGTACTGGAAAATACAATTAAAGCAGACCATCCGCACAGACAGATGACGTTGTGGGTTCTATGGAAAAAATTCTCAAAACTACGCACTAAAACCAACGAAAAATAAAACGCCGCACGATCGCTCGCGCACTACGCCTGGGCGGCCCACCAATTGCGGGCCACCGTCGCCTTCAGTATGCTCCAGAGTTTCTTCCAGAGCATCCTCAGCTTAGATGACTTACGGGATTGAATCCAGCTTCGAGGCTACGAGGTCCATACCCAGACTCCTGATGTCACAATTAAGTCACCGGTGAGCAACTACCACAGTCATGTGGCATTTTATAATTTCATTTATTTTCCAACTAGGTCCCAAATTCGCGTGTAACCAAGGCTCAATATGAAGCTTAAGACGACACTAAGACGAAAAAATGCGTCTTAATAAAAAACTACATACGGTATGTTATAGGCATACTTTGTTTATTTATAAAGAAACTTGCGTCATGTCGCTCGTTAAAAAGAAAGAGTATCTTTTCACCGTCATTACGTTTTTCCTCTCATATTACAGACATAATGAACACCATATTTTCCTGTTAATTGCTTTGAGGTGACACTCTGACCCCAATAAACAAATTTTATACAAAGTATTATGCGACCTCTTCATGAAACAATGGAGTGCCTTTCAATACCACCTACTTAAATCAATGGCTGTGGGTTAATAATTTAACTTTACTAATATATTGTTTATTGTTGTTTAATGAATACTAAATTAATTTCAAGAAGAAACTAATACAAATGGCATTAAAATATTCTCTGAAGTTAATTGTTTATATAAATTGTTTTTAATATTAATAGATGATACAGGAAAAGCAAGCAATAGTAGTTTAAAGTTGTTTCATAATAATACTTATGATCTTTCTACAAATTTCATAAATTTTAGGAGTTTGGCAATGTTATAGTCTCCGTCCTCCACTCTCCGGCCATAATAAATAAAAGCAGCGATCAGATCAGATGCATAAGTCATTATAAAATAACATTTATAAGCTGAAAAAATTTATTCCTTATATTATTCTTATGTCAATATATATTAATCGCATATACATGCGAAGAAAAATTTTTTGTTTACTTCATAAGCAAATTATGCGAATAGAGTATTAAATACATACATACATACATAGCTTAACGCTGTATCCCGCATATAGCAGGGTAGGCAGTAAGCAGGTAGCAACCTAGTGTTAAGACACTCCGTTCCCCAATTTCCGCCAAAATGAGCCATTGCTGAGTGGCGGAACTCAACTCCGAGCTTTTGCCTTGTTACCAAACCCAGGAAATGAAAATACTAACATTTCCTGGAATGGGAATCGAACCTACAACCTGTCGCGTTTACATAATTAACGTTTACATGGAGAAGAAGTACAGAGTATCGTAGAACAGTGCATTAGAAATTAATGAAATTAATTAAACAAATACACATACTATCTTGAATGTGTTTGATAAATACTTTTTTATAAAGTGACATACACGTTGCTAAGGCTACGGGCAATTTACGATTCAACAGGGCTTACTTATTAAGAAAACAAAAATGTTCTGGAATCGCATATATAGATTAAATACACAGTAATTTACTTAGGAAAGTTGGTTTCAATGTAAAATGTAAGAAATTCCATTTTAATGAAAAGGAAAAATCCAAGCGGCCGCATTTCTTGAGCGCTACATACTTGTATACCTACTCGACGTACATGTAATCCAAGTTTCTATGTTTGTATACAGTGTGGTTGGCCGGTGTGGGCGTGTGCCTCCGATCTGCTTGTTATGGATTTTGACACCATGACTCATGGACGCAGAGGCGCGGCCTTCCACGCCATAAAATCGTAGAGCCAATATGTTTATTTACATCATATTTATATTTACCTAAACCCTATGTTATTTACCTTGAAGTATTTTCTGCAGGGTAAGTAGATATAGCCAAACGAGTATGAAAAAGAAAGCAGCCACTACGTTGCCTACTCACTAAGTCTACTAGACTAGATTTGTCTAACAATAACCCTGTGCTTGATTCGAACCCGTGACGCATTGAATTGTAAAAAAAAAGTTCACATCTATGTTTTATAATATACCTACTTGAAAATGTAACATCATTATATAAGGCGGGTTGGAGCAGCAGTAATATGAAATGCATTATATAGTAGAGAAATGAAAACGGTATTTCCATTTAGATTCAATGTCAAATGCACTTCGCAGACGTACGAGAGGCAGAATGCAATTTGAATTTCGGAAGCTATTATAACATCGTTCCTTATACTGTAAAAGAATTTAATATACTGAGCGTGACTCGATTCAGAAAAGAGTTTCAAAAGTCAGCAAAAAGTTATGCTATATAAACAAAAACCAAAATATTTTGAAAAATTTCAAGATATGTGGTAAAATACTGCAAATTGCTTAAGATATATTTAGTTTAATTATGTTTTTGGATATGTTATGAAAATTCTACCCTTAGATCATCGTTGAAACATCGATCTCATTAAATGTATATATGTATAAGTGCGTCATCGTCGCGTAGTTGGGAAATGCCTAACTGCACAAAATAGTTAGTTTCCAAAATGTGTAGATTTCTCTAATATCATATCACTCAATACGCTTTTTCAGCATAGAAGGTTAGTCATAGAGAATCTAGTGCCAAGTTCACACCGTTCTTCACTTACACCTAAAGTCGAGATATTGGTTGTTAAATAGTGAAACTAAACACCATGATATCTAACCAGAGCGAAAAAAACTAAATAATTTAAATATAATTTCTACTCCCCATGGAAATGGAACCCACAACCGATCACGTTTACACTCAGCGCTGATCCACTGTGCTATAAAGACCTCATGATGAAATAGTATAATCTATTATTATAAAAATCCCGATTGATATGACGTTCTTAATTGAATTGTTATTTATACCCAGATTACTAATATATTTTTAACATACAAACATATTAAACTGAAAATAGCATTTACTAATGGTGTAGGCGGAAATTTTCCAACGCACCCACTGACACTGTGCCTGATCGTACGCTTGTTCACGATAGAACAAACAAAATTAACAGCTGATATAATAAAAGCTGCGTTTAGTTGATATGAATTAATCAGTTGGTTTTTATACAAATTCTAGTATTATTAATTTAAATTGATCATTTTTATAAATTAAACATTATGTTTACATAAATTTATAAAATATTGTACATTCGTTATCTCTTAAAAAAAAATAACTAAAAAGACCATCGCGTCGTAGTTCACGGCGTAGTCGTAGGTTCGATTCTCATTCGCAGAAATGATTAGATATTTATAAGCATTAATTAATAAGGTTCATTTCTCCACTCTGGTAAGAAAAGTACGAAGAAGAGTCCCATCGATCAACACGCCATACAATCAGACTATAAAACTGAGTGTATTGACACTAAAGGTCTCTCTGACTACCCCGCTAGATAGCTTAAAAAAATATAAGGTTAACCAGACTTGCATATGCAAACATTTACATAGAATACAATGAATATAAGTAAAACACATACATATCTAGTACATTTACAAAAGGTTTACTCCGCACGAAGAGCGATGACATTCACAATATTTGCGACATACTCGTGTCGTGCGGTCGAATTCACGTTTCTGACATATTGCACTCGAACACTCGAAAGTTTCTAAATTCAATGTAAATAATCAAATATTGAATAGAAATTATTATTTTGTACAAACATACGTGTATATGTTAATTGTATGATTAAATTTGAATAACTTACAAAGCAATGGCAAAAGAACGTACAAAAGTACGTACGTGAAGCAAGAGTGAATAATAATTCCTAGACGAATAAAAGAATCGATGAAAATTTGTGCTACTGTTCTAAAAGCGTGGGATGCTCGATATCAATTGTTGTAATTAATTTTATTCCGAAATGCAGAATAATATTATTAAAATAATTATCTATTATATTATATACTGACCACTAGAGAAAGTCGGTGATGTGGTGGTGGAGGTGGCAAGCGCGATGGTCGTCGGGACACTGCACATTGCTCTTTCTGTAAAAAAAATACTTTACTATAGTAATAATTAAGATTAGAATAATAATAAAAGCCAGATACATTTAAAATCATAACATATTTTCAGCTTCAAAGTACACGGGATAAATAGAGAGAATCTAGTGGCAAAACACTCTATTCTCCTCTTTTCACCAAATGAAAATAATTTTTCCTCTGAATAATAAAGAACAACTCACAACTACTGGCATTAACAGTCATACGCTGTATATTTACCTATAACTACCTAATTAATTTATTGTTAGACATCATAATCCATGGCGACAGTATATAAAAACGATTGAAATTACCATCGTCCCCTTTTACCATGGACTATCAACTGACCGATTTTCAAATTTTAATTTTTAATTGATTGAGAACTTATTATACCATTGTAACTAATATTTTTCTTAAATCCCAAGATTATCTACTCTATATAACATCGACAACTTTCTCTTTTTCCCCGCTTTTAGCAAAATTTCTATTATATAATAGAAGGATAATAAAATAAAAAATAAGTAGTGTTTCTCTTACCACGTGGATGGACAGAGTCGGTGCAGATTTTCCAAGCGCGGAACGACGCATACGCACCAAGTTGGTGCGAGCCTTGCTAGCTGCATCTGTTAACAAATAGGATAATTATTATTGAGAATAGAAAATATAATAAAAAAAAAATCAAAAACAACTTCACGCTTTATCCAGCAGGGTGGGCAAAGGGAACTTAGTGTTAAATGGCGGAACTCAACGCCGCGCTTTGTCTCACCAAAGCAGAAGAAATTAATATACAATTTTTCACGAAGGGGAATCGAACTCACAACCAAACGCGTTTACAGTCAGACGCTATGTATATCTATAATTTTATAATATATAAGTTTAAGATAAAGATAATTAGTTATATTTAAAGACAACAATGTGGCTAAATTAAGTATGCGTACAAAAAAAATGAGTACGAAACATCAAATGGCTTTACAAACTTTTCAAATTTTAAATTCTTGTTTACTTGTTAAACTTAAACATGATTATTAAGCGCTTATAACTTCGAAAAGTCACGCAGAATGGAGAAGGCACCACGTATTATATCATAATATTAGAGTAAAATAATAAGTAATTAAATGTCGAATATATACAGTTCGTGGGGGATCAGGTGCGCAACATTTCATTGAGGCTTGCCTCTAGTGTCCGAGCTCTCTTCTCTCTACCTAACTAAATTTGAAAAGATCATGCCGATCTCAACACTAATCCCGTTTTTGAAAAATGTGCTAGGAAGGAATTGAGGATAATTCTAGTCTGACCTTATAGAAGTTTTTTGAGATATCAATATTATACCTCTTGTGCCTACTTCTACCGCGCATAAATTAAATTTGAACTAATTCCTGGTTCCTTTCTTTATTTTGTCGGATAAGATGAGACTTCTGATATCACTCCACTCTCCGCTTAAAAAAACCAATCAAAATTAACATATATACCGTAACATAAAAAGAAACTCAAATTTACGTAAAGAAAAAGGAAATTCGAGCTAGCGGCGCTAAATTAAAAATTTATCAGCGTATCAACGTTATTATGTGAGGGCGGGTGTGTTTACGCTTGTACTTCGTTCGCGTTGTGTCACACCTCCGCCACCAGAATACATGTATATAAATAAGCTGATGATTTTATTGTATTAACAAACATATGATTACAATGTAGTATCAATCTTTTGTTCAATTTTGAGCCTTAAATTATACAATGTCGTGGCGCAGAGGCACAAGCGTGCGACTGTAAACGCGACGACGCGACGCGGTTGTGGGTTCGATTCCCACTCCAGGAAATGTAAAATTTAGTATTTTCATTTCTTGGGTTTGGTAACAAGGCCAAGCGTGGCGTTGAGTTCCGCCACTCAACATGCAATGCCTCAATTTGGCGGAAAGTGGGGAACGGAAATGTTGAAAGAGAATGGAGTGTCTTAACACTAGGTTCTCTGGTTCCCTCTGCCTACCCCGCTGTATGCGGGATACAGCGTGAACTTAAAAAAAAAATATTTACAATATATAAAACTCTAGTTATTTGAAATTATTAGCAATATGCTCTTCTTTCAAGATAAACTACTAGATTTTAGTGAAACATCATTCCGCTCCCCACATTTCACGTATCAACTAGCGGAACTCAACGCCGCACGTTTTGTGTCAGGATTAGAAAACTAAATTATTTTTAATTTAAACATACCCGCATATTGCAATTTTTACAACTATCGCTTTTATAGTATATACTTGTTAACTGTGGTACATTAGCATCAGCATTTATATTTGTCATTGTTATAGTCTTCATTAGCGTAATATTACAAAGGGTTTAAATCCGTCAGCTTCTAACAATAGACACATTGTATTTAATAGCTTATTTTACTAGTTATAATTACTTAAAAAAGTATTTAGCTTCACGCTGTATCCCGCATATAGCAGGGTAGGCAGAGGGAACATGAGAACCTAGTGTTAAGACACTCAGTTCCCCACTTTTCATCGACTTGAAGCATTGCGTGCTGAGTGGCGGAACTCAACGCCGCACTTTGCCTTGTTACAAAACCCAGGCAATTAAATTACTAAACTAATAAAATATACATTTACAATTTTTAATATACAATTAAATTATTACGATAAAAATAGAAAAAAGAAACCATAAGTTCACCAATTATATAGTATAAGTTAAGATCATAATCACGGCGTTAAGTTTCGCCACTTAACACTGAAAGATTCAATTAAAGCGAAAAGTAGAAAACCAATGGTCTTGACTGTTACTTGAAAACAGATTTTTTTCTTAATATAAAACAAACTAGGCAAACATTGTTATTTTAATGAATTCCAGAAAATGTCTAATCCCTAAGTACGTCTAATATAGTGTTGTGTCTCATCTGCCAGGTTCGCGTCGGCGCAGCGCGGTATGTAAATAACATCACGTGGCTTTTTGAAACGCGTCCAAATATTTGATGTTTTTACGTCACATCTACTCTATGTTGTAAGACGGGACTGATGTAAGAATTTTTAATACTATCTCAATTACTACATAATTTATCGTTTAAAAATTATTGCAAAGGAAGATTCATATTTATTATAGTGCAATTGAATATATTTTTATTTCATTATTTACATATTGCACAGATAACAAAACATTATCATAGAATGATAAAAAAATATAATTTTGACATAATCTTCCGAAATTATCAAAATCTTAATACAATAACTCTGACTAAACTAAGATTAAAGTCATCAAGTAAAATAATTTAAATAATCAACACATACTTTAAGGTATTATATCATTCATAACTTTGATATTGAATAAAGTCAGTTTTTATAATAAATTAGATACTTATGGCTATACTACTCAAAACCTTTCTATATATCATGACTTATTCTGATGTATAAGCTATATAACTCCAAAGTTTCACCAAGATCGGTTCAGTAATTTTGGGTTACAGAATAACAAACATCCATCGTCACAAGCATTTATAATATTAGTAGGAGTAAATCGATCTTTGCTACATAAAAAAATTGTGCCAAATTTTTTACCACATGGGACCCGCTGACACGGTAGTGTATTAAATAAACCACACCTTACACGCAAGGTAACTTATTACCTACCTAAATTTCACTCTGAAAACACAGTTTATGTCATTTACAAAAGTATATTTTTCTATTGCTTGAACTTAAGGCATCTTCATCTTTCTTCATTCTTCATCATTTACAATAGGGTAGGTAGAAGCCATAGTGTTAAGACACTTCGTTCTTTGTTTTCCATTAGATTAATATGAATTAAATAAAATTTCTAATTTTGTTAGTATTAATACTTAGTAACAGCCGAACTAAGAAATATGTAATTGAATTACAATAATTGGTAATCAGATTTGGACTTGAGAAATATATAATAATATTATCAATAAAAAGTTGAAAAGTTATGTAGAAAGCGTAAACACGTCAAGATAACATTTAAAATCAATTAAGTATAAGGAACTAGTTTCTTATCGTTATTAGGGTTATATTATAGCCAAAGTTATAGTCTATGTATTATTCTGATATTTCGCTATTTTTTGAAAAGTTTCATCTAGATACGTTTGGTATATTTTACGTAAATGCGTAACAATATATATTTATAAAATAAGTAAGGTAGTAAGATTTTATTTTCCTGGATAACGGATGGCAAACGAGCAGAAAGACCACCTGATGGTAAATGGTTACCTTCGCCCATGGACGTCTACAACACCAGAGATGTTGTAGATGTGTTGCCGACCTAGAGGATGCAGATGGAAGGGGGGAGGGGGTGGGTCACAATGTAGTAGTCCGCTATGGGCACCACCACATTTTGGGGAAAGGGTGGGTGGTAAAGGGGGAAACCTGGCTTGCATGATATCCCAAGATGGAATCGAACACACAACTACTGCGTTAACAGTCAGTCACGTTCCCACTTCACCTGCCTCCACTTATTATACAGCATATCATTGAATCTATATAGTATCCACTACTTGTAATTCTTTTAAGGCTCGCTTCACTCGATTTAATGTGAAGCGACCGTAACTCAAACAAAAATTAATTACAATTGTAGTATCTATAATACTACAATAAAGCAAAATAAATTACACTAAGCGTCTACATGTACAATGTCATGTGGCAATAAAATACTTTTTTTACACATAGCGCACATTCTATTTAAATAGAGCAGACCCGGTTTGCTTTGTAACGCTATAATATTTCTTCAGTCACGGGCTAAAGAATAAAAAAAGAAAATAATTTAGATTATCCATATTTTGTTTCTTATTCTTATTTTATTGGGTTGATGACCGATAATTACTGTCTTCTTTTCCCGCACATTAGATAGGTAGAGGGAACCAGAGAACCCAGTTTTTTGACACTCCGTTCTCTTTTAACATATCTCAATCTCTATCGTTCTTCACTTTCCGCCGAATTGAGGAACTGTGTGTTGAGTGGCGAAACTCAACGCCGCGCTTTGCCTTGTTACCAAACCCAATTTTTTTTCATTTCCTAAGAAAAAATCCATTTCCTGAAGTGGGAATCGAACCCACAACCTGTCGCGTTTACACTCGCACGCTTGTACCTCTGCGCCGCGCCTTTATATAAATAAGGATAAAAATATTGTCTTTTATTAGAATGCATTTTAAAGAAGTTATAAACTGGTTATAAAATTATTTAAGCAATTCGTTCATATTAAAAAGTATAATTATAGTAGGAGTATGTATATATACATGTGTATATTATTTACTCAAGCAGTTGGCACATGTCTGACAGTATCCGGTGGTTATGGTTTACAATTCTATTCGAAGAATATTTATCGCTGGCGATAACTAGTTATTAATAATTACTTGTTATCACCCGCGTCTCCGTTTGCCTGGACTATATTATTATATATTTTCATATTTCTTTGAGTGGTTTCAGCGCGTTAAACGTTACGGTGCGTTACTTGAGGGGGAGATTCAAAAATCATACAGACGTCTAGAACACTTGGACGGATCTCAAGAAGAGCGGGTTCGAATTCTGCAAAATTTATTTTCAATATCATCTGAATTTGATTTGTAAAAAGTAATATTCCGTTATTTCGTTCCGTTCTCGTTTCTATGGGAATTTTCTTCATTTTCATTCTAATAATTCTCTTTCGTCCGTCTCGTTATCTGTCAGCCATTAAGTAACTAAAGAATTTTATAGGTAATATTGATATTGGCGGTGGGGAGCGGAGTGTCTTATCACTAGGTTTCCTCTGCGTACCCTGTTGTATGCGGGATACAGTGTGAAACTATGTATACAGGTGTTGATGTTGGCTAATTGTTTTCTCAGGTTAGGTAAAATACATCTTAAGGCTTAGTTACCAAACATGCTGTCTAAAACCGTACGGAAAGTGGAAAAAGAAATGTTGTTTCATCAGATTCTTATACACATACATATATATATCACATACATATATCCTTACTACTATTATAAATTCGAAAGTAACTTTGTCTGTCTGTCTGTTACACTTTCACGCCTAATCCACTAAACCGATTTTGATGGAATTCGGTATAAAGAGAGAACTGAACTTGGGAAAGGACATAGGATACTTTTTATAACGAAAAAAAGGATAGAGGGGGTTGAAATAGGGGATGAAAGTTTGTATGGAAGTTCCTTATTGTCAAACATAAAATCATGTAAGATTGTTTAACTGTTTACAACTTTGACACATAAACCACTTAACCAATTTTGACAAATAGTCTACCGACCTTGGGAAAGACTATAGGATACTCCTCATCATATCGCGCGATATAACCGAATTTCACGCGGGCGAAGCCGCGGGCGGAAAGCTAGTTTTATATAAAAAAAATATATAGTACCTTACTACATCCATCTTGACCTAGTTAACTCAACGTTGGCGGTATCCATGAATCTTATTACGAATAAAACGCTTACTTTTGATTTCACATAGTTACTCCTTTCTAACGCTATAAGCGTGAAAGTTCTCTATTTGTTTGTTTATCCTGCTTTCACTGTTTGACATTTAGGAAACTTATACTGTGTTTCATAATATAACTCTTCATTCTAGTAACCCTATAAATATTATAAATACAAAAGTTTGTAAGGATGGATGTATGTTTGTTACTTTTTCACGTAAAAACTACTAAACTGATTTAGGTGAAAGTTTAGAATAATTTAGCTTATACATAAAAACAATCCGTAAGTAACAATTTATAGACATTTTGTGTACTTATTTTGGCTATAATACAAAGACAAACGATGAAAATCTAATATAGTATATTTTAGCTTCACGCTGTATCCCGCATATAGCACGGTATGCAGAGGGAACCTGAGAACCTTAGTGTTAAGACACTCCGTTCCCGACTTCTAATATAATATAAATGTACTTTATATATCAAAATATGATTAGCGTTACGCAAATTCTTTAAAACATAAGCCTTAAAAAATACACCAAGAAAGCTAATGTTAACATTTATAACCACTGCCATCATCGTATAGTACAATCATTAAATTGTTTTAGCATGCAATATACCCAACGACGTTACTGTGAGTAAAAGATCACGTAACGAAAATAAAAAGTAAATTTATTAACACATAAAAACGAGGCTCGATATATAATTTTCAGTTACTCAAAATTTACTGTAAATTGAAAAAGACTCAAAGTTTTATCACATGAATAAGGGATTGAGTAAGATAAAAAACTGCATTTTAATTTTTACAAGCTTGTATTAGTTTCACCTGTATTTATTTAAAAACTTATCTACCTATTTATCAATCTTAGCTAGTGTTCCCGTTGCCGCGTTAACAACGCGTTTTCTTCAACAATATATATGTCACTTTATATAACATCGATGTCAAACGTATGTTAGTGTGTGTTACGTTTATTTTATTAATTTAATTCACTTTTTATGCTTTATTTAATAAAAAAAAGTTAGCATTCTGCACTCCTTCTCTATATAAACTATAAGTATGCCAAATTTCATGTCCCTCCGTCCGCTTATTTTCGTAAAAAGGGGTACAAAGTTTTTGGTTCACGTATTTATATATAGATAAATCGTACAAAGAAATTGAAATATTTCTTACCACTCCATTTATTTGACAGTAGTATATGTGCCCGGATCCCATATTGTATTTTTACAGTGAGTCCTAGTGTTAACACATTCGCGACCGGCTAATTTTCTGCCATTCAATTCTGAGTACCGGCATATATAATGAAATTCTGGTTGCCGCAAACTTGTATCGTCAAAGGGAGGATCAAAAGTATAAAATATGTTTTGAAATATCAATGTGGAAAATATAATACAATAATTTGAAATGACGTGAATTCACGTCAGCGCCAACCAAAAATAGAATTTTAAATGACATGTCACACGTCAGCGATCGCGAATGTGTAAAAACACAAATTTGTACATATTTTTTAATTTTTAGATTATTATTATACGAATAATTTTTATATTTGTTATATATTTTTATTATTTGAGTAACCCTGAGAGGGATATCAAGTCCATAACCTGTCAGGACTCGTATGACAATTGTTATTATCGAAATCGGACACATGTGCAAATTTTCAAGTAAAATGGACATCAAAAAGTCAATCAATATAGCGATACAAGATTTTATTACATTCTATATTCATTTTATAAATATATAATAAAATAATAAACCTGGCAATTACATCATCGCTACTATTCATACTCCCGAGAATAAAATATAATTTATATTTTTTATGACAGCGCTTATAAGACTTATTGCAAATTACATAGCTGAGAGCTAAAATTACAGGGGATAAAATTTATTTAATAGGAAGAACATATTAGTTTAAAAACGTAACTAAAAAATACAAATAGTTCTTTTTTATTATTTGAGTAACCCTGACAGGGATATCAGGTCCATAACCTGTCAGGACTCGTATGACAATTGTTATTATCGAATCCGGACACATATGCACATTTTCAAGTAAATTGGACATCAAAAAGTCAATCAATATAGAATTACAAGATTTACTTATATTGACAGATACAGGTAAAGCTGATAAAGGCGTGTTAAAAATAAAATTTACTCAGATAAAAATAATGGATGCGTTAAGTACCGCAACTGAACTAAACAGGAACTTGTGTCCAGGGAGCGTAGCGTTTGGCGCCGCGTTCTCCCTGACTACCCAGAGATAAAGGGCGAAACTAAAAAAAAACTCTGTAAACAACTGAGTATGAAATTCTACATTACTTTCTAGTTTTTGCCTACAGAGCGTGAGATGCGTAACGATAACTAAAATAAAAACATGTCGACATTTAGATTGTATATACCTATCCACTTTTACGGTTATTTTGTTATGATAACAGAAATAGTGATAACAAAATTCTAAATTTAAACATAAAATGAATAATAAACATTATATAATATCAATATAAACAACTGGCCTAAAGACAAAAACATTTTAAGACCATTGTGGCGTAGTGGGACAGAGTCTATAATTTGAAGGTTATGGGTTCAATTTTTTTTAACTTCACGCTGTATCCCGGACAAGGCAGGGTAGGCAGAGGGAACCTGAGAACCTAGTTTTCAGACCCTCCGTTCTCTTTCCGTTCCCCACTTTCCCCCGGATTTTGAGGCATTGCCTGCTGAGTGGCGGAACTCAACGCCGCGCTTTGCCTCGTTACTAGAAACAAAAATCCAGGAAACGAAAATATTTTTTCATGAAAATACTTTTTCATTTCCTGAAGTGGGAATCGAACCCACAACCTGTCGCGTTTATAGTCGCACGCTTGTACTTCTGCCCCACGATAGGCGCTATGGGTTCATTACCCGTTCAAAGAATGTTTATATATAAATTATTTTTAATTTCCACATTGCTTTCAGATAAAACACGATGTTGAGTTCCGCCACTCCCCATAAAACGTCTAGATTGCGAGTGGAAAGCGGGAAACGAAGTGTCTCACCTATAACTGTACTATACGGGAAAAAAACATGAAACTGAAAATCAAGTAGTTCTACAATTAAAGCTGTTTTTCTTTCTCAGTTCCACGTTTTTCAGCAATGTAAAATTTTCCCCATTATCTTATCAACTAAATAAATCCATAAATAATAACTATTCGTTCAACAATAATTAATTTATGCACTAATTGGATTGGTCGTTTCTATATACGTTTTTCAGGTTGTGTAGTTCAACCATACGTTAATTATCGCATACGTCATTAACCACTTGCTAATTAATATGTGAAACGAAACGTGATATAAAATTTGCATTGTCAAGAATTCATACAATGCTTTCGATAAAAATATGTAACGTGGTGAATTTGTTTACATACTCGCATATAATAATAAAAAAATGGCTTATTTTTATATTAACGTAGGCAGAGAATTTTCGTTTAAATTATTTTTAAGCAACGTACGTAATCATTTTATGACGTTAGTGTTGTAATATTTATCTTATGTGGACTAAATGTAAATATGCTAAGTATCTGTTTGGCTCGAAACGGGGAAGAAAAGAAGCTTCTTTTCTCACGCTTTATCCCGCTTAGTAGGGTAATCAGATTATTTCATTTCAGATTATTTATAGAGTGACAAGACACTCCGTTCACCGATTTCAGCCCGAATTCGAGGCATTCCGAGAGATATATGGCGGAAATCACAGAGACAAATCTTACTAGAGCGGAATTTCAAGTGAGAATCAAACCCACAACAGAAGAAACAAAATCTTTTACTAGCTCCACAAAACCTATAGGGCAAAAAGTTTAACAATCATTCAAAAATGTATATTTAGGACAATATAGGTAACAAATAATAGAGCAAATAATATAAGTAGGAACTTTCAAACACTTATTTATTTACCCACAAGCCGATTGTCTTAATGACATACAACTTATCTCCGGTTATTGCCTTGATAAGTATAATTAAACTATAAGAAATCTAAATAAAAAACATACTGTTTTATACTTAAATGATGCGGTCCACTTACGTTTTTGTTAACGATTTTCTCATTTCTGACAACCTGAATAATATTATCAGATGCAGCACACGTTATGTTATAAAAATACTTCAATTCTCATGACCGCGTTTAAAACCAGAATAAAACTCATCAAATTTATTATTTTAATATTCGTGTGCATTAAATTCAAATGTGCTTGTCGAGTAAAAACATCGTGGCAGAGTGGGCAGAAAATCGCTGCACGAATTTTAATCATAATAGTCCGTATCTTTTGCTATTTTTTTTTTTGAAAATACTAAAAAATAGTTATATTATAAAAAGTAATGCATTCAGAAGAAATCGCGCCTTCGTACTGTATTTAATACAAGCTAGTGTACACTAGTCCTAAACAGTTTATTTCCTTAACATTTTGTTTTGAGGCATTGCGTGCTGAGTGGCAGAACTTAACGCCGCGCTTTGCCTTATCACCAATGCACGCAGGAAATGCCCACCTGTCCAAGCCTGTCGCGTTTGCACGGTTGTGCCACTGAGCCTCGTCAGACGTAAAAAAAAAAGAGAAAAAAGAAATTGTTTTGAGATCACCCTGATGCAGTGGCAATGTCTAATTTTAAACGCAATTGGTCGTCGGTTCGAAGCCCACTCGGGGATTATATTACAATAATTTTCACTTTGCAGTTTTCATTAGAAATAGTGCAGCGTTGAGTTCCGTTATTCAACACGGATGAAAAGTTTTTTCAGAGAGTAGACATAGTGTCAAGACACTGAAAAAAATGCTGATTCTACCAAAAAACTAAAAACTAGTACTTCGATTTAGTATATTATCAAATACAACACAATACCTACACACAATGTTGATCGATTTCATCAACAACAGATTACGACAGATCGAGTGATCGAAAGTTGGCCTGAAACGTTTCTATCAGTCAACGAATAATAAAAAACTGGGGCAACGCCTACTAGATTAGCAGCTATGACAAATATCTATGACAATATGTAACTACGTACAAACGCTCAATTAATTAATTATTACGCTAGAAATAACAGGCAGTGAGCCAAATAATGAACAATGTGTGTAAAATAATTTATCTAAAACTGACCTAGGCCATAAAATTTACGCGGTAAAGAAACACGTGTTTCAATTGAAATGAAACAGCTTTTTTTGTTTTACGCTGTATTCTACATGTAGCAGAGTAAGCAGAGGGAACTAGAGAACCAAGTGTTAAGACACTACGTTCTCTTAAGTTTTATGTTTCCCACTTTAAACAAATTTATAGATGATGATATTATTAAGGCTCGACTAACATTTAGTAGTTGTTAAAATAATTCACTAAAAATATTCAAATTTATTACACAAAAAAAATATTAAATGTTTTTTCCAATTTAGCTAAATTAAATTTGTCAATCGTCGATATGCGACGATCTCAATATTAACATCCTTTTCCTTACTCCTAAAGTAATTTCAAACAAAAAGGTTAAAACCTGTTTATAATTAAAAGAAAATATTTGCTTACTTCAATCAACAGGAGGTCACACAAAATAATGCCCACGCGTTAATTTGATGTGAGCGTAAGATAAAATTCAATGTACAAATGAGACAGTCACGATAGAGGTCTATTTCGGAGGTGATATATATGCTTATATAATTTAGATCACGTATAAATCGTACAACTAAATTGTCTTGTATCCTTTTATTTTTTAATTATAAACCCGAAAGTTTCAGAGAACGTTTGTTATTCTTTCACGTAAAAACTACTGAACTGATCGAGATGAAAGTATACAGTAACATATATATAATATTAATACACAGTCTATAATTAGTATAGATTTTGTGTAATTAAAGCGAATTATCCTTAAAACCATATCAGATATTTAAATACATACATACATAATTATAAAAAATAAAGTATTTTCACAAACTTGCCCACTCCGAATTTTGGTCACCTAACAAGCAACATCTAAATTTGTGAAAGAGAAAAAAATGGCTAACGTAATCACTGTCTATACGAAAAATACAGATAAAATAGAATAGATATAATAATAATTATAGAGAAATTTAAAAAATGTAATGACAATAATTAGCAAGAGCAAGAAATATTATCTTTGTAATAAACCATATATTTGGCTTACTTGGTTTGCCTATAAAAAAAACAATACTCTTTATATTCTTAAGTTCATTGTAATTGTATTCATGTGAATTCTAAAATTTTAAAAGGGACCTTTAATGTACACTTGGGTCGCAAATCTCAGGCACTGCTCCAAGCTCCTCCATATGCAATGCGATGGGCCGGCACCCACACAGTGAATCCATGAAATGCTAAACAGTTTTTTCATTCTTTTAACATTTTGGTAATGTTTGAATAGGAATAGTGATAATAAAGATAATAAAATCCAAATTTTATGTATACATTTTCGATAGCTTTAGTGGCTACAGTAGCACAGTGAGACGTAAAATTGTAAACGCATTTATTGGTTGTGATTTTGGTTCCGACTCAGAAGAATGCTAATATTTTTTTTCATTTCCCTGCTCTAATGAGATGTTGCACAGCGTTGTGTTACGCCACACAATATAATGCCACTAATTCGGTTGGAAAGTTAAAAGAATGGAGTGTCTTTATACTGGCATCTCCTGACTACCCTGCTATGAGAAATAAAGCGTGATGTGGAAGACAATAAAAAGCTTTTAAGCCTAAGATCACTCCAGCCCCAAAATTGATATATTCAACTTCAAATTCAATCAATATTACGAGCAAAGACAAGTGTAGTGCTAGTATAAAAACACAGATTCCAATCTATCAATTTATATAAAATCACTCAACGAGTTCAAACGGTAACCTTCACCGATGTTATTGGCACTAAAACACGCTGGGTGATAACCAATATTGACGTTTCAGCACGAACACCATATACGAAGCTGACATCAATATGTATACAAAATTTAATATTAAAAAGTGTATGCTGATTATTATATATTAGTTATAAATCTTATATCTATATATAAATACGTGAAGCAAAAACTTTGTACCCCTTTTTACGAAAATTACGCGGACGCAGGAGCATGAAACTTGGCCCACTTATAGTTTATATAGAGGAGTGCAGAATGCTAATATTTTTTTAAAAAAATGCATAAATAGTATATTAAATTAATAAACTAGATGTTACACACACTACCATGATTTGACATCCATGTTTATATAAAGTGACATATAAATTACCAAAGACAACGCGTTGTTAACGCGTCAACGGCGACACTAGTTATATTAAATATATTTTCTTTAATATGATGCTACTAATATAATAAACGTGAAAGTTTGTGAGAACTACTCGATGTTTCTTAATCTTTCACGTAAAAACTACTGAACGTATGTAGGTGAAACTTCATAGTAGGTACTTAGTGGTTTATGTGACAGATAATATATTACAAAATGTTTGAGTAATTTGCATACAATATAACGACAAGTATCTAGTAATATATTTTTAGTATCACATATATTTATCGAATCACAACTTTTTTTTAAAATACGTTAATATTAAACTTATATATAATATAGTTAAAAAATATATATTATATCACAAAAAATAAATGAGAACTAATATATTATTGACAAAATAGATCGCTTTTCCCCACAGCAGCTGTACCATTGCCAAGATCGCATCCAAGTCAACCCACACAGTGGTTTCACTTCAAGTCACCCACGGTTTCTATGAAACTAGATAAATCAGGGTATCTTGATATACTTATTACTTAGTAACTGTAGAAGTAAATATATTAGAAATATTATTTGTAACAATTCTACTAAAATGAGTCTTTGGATAGGAAGAGACGATCGTAGGTATAAATCATGTCCGAGGCAATATTTATTTTGTATTGGTTTTCGTCACCATAATGTCATTGAAATGTCAAAACTCGTCATCGTTATTATCTCGCAGGGCCGCAGTACGTAAAAT
>JAKGSA010000647.1:187690-222940 GCA_033558755.1 Philaethria dido
TAAAAATAATAAAAATAAACCTTAAAAAAAAATTCTCCCTAGACATTCACAAAATCTAACCGGACTTAGAAAACACTTATAAATATTATACTCCCCCAAGTGGGTTTCAAATCTATAACCATTCCTTTCATTAATTGTTTTTAAAACACCGTTAAAGCATCAGAAACGAACATTTGTAATTTGGTATAATTTGTTTCAATACCACTATATTAATTTCACAATATAAAAAACTAATATTGTTATGTAAAAGCAGTTGTGATATTCAAAGTTATCAAATTTCGTTTACATAAAATTCGTTTTGTTCCGCCACCTAATATTTCAATATTATTGATTAATGCGCAGCTAACACTATTGGATCTAGAAGTTTGCTACTTTAACTAGCTTAATTTGTATTTGGCGCAGTAAGACAGCCTCTGACTAGCACATGATTGGTAGTGGGTTCGATTCCCATTTCGGGGGATAAAAAAATATATTTCATTTTATTTCTATGCTCTGGCGAGCAGGAAACAAAGCGGTTCTCGCTGACTATCTTCCGCAAGATAAAGCGTAAAGCTGCCTTTTATTAATTAAACAAAAAGCTTCCTTAACTAAGCTTGCTTAATTACAAACGAGATGAAAGAAATAAAAAAAATATGAGAAATGTATACATTACTCATAGTAGTAGGAACCGAACCCATAGCTGTTGCATACAGTAAAGAATTTCAAACTGTGCCACAATGGTGTTCATTAAAACAAAACTTCCAACACAATAAGCATAAAATATTTTACACTTAGAGTTAATTTTAAAACAATTTTTGTACCAAAATAATTCACTTTCAACAGTTTTTTAAATAGTTTTCTTAGTAAAATTATAAACGCTTTAATTGATTTTTCGAGTAGATGAAATAAGCACATATTTATAGATCTATAATTACTATATAAGTTATATTAGCATGAGCCGTGAAGGGCAGTAAGCCGAAACTAAGCCACGGTTTAACGGACCTTGAACTAAAATTCTCGATCACATTGCATGGCTACTTTGTTGTTCGATCGTGTATTAATGGAATGGTTTGTTCTTTTTGGTCAGCTTAGTTCGGAGGTAATGTCAGTGTTTGTTTCTCTTTTGACAAATATTTTGTACTTAAAAATAATTTAACCTAATGGTTAATATTAAAAGAGAACGGAGTATCTTAACACTAGATTCTCGATTCCCTCTGCCTAGTCTGCGACATGCAGGATACATCAAGAAATTTAAAAAAAAACTATAAATTTAAAACGCTTACGTTACTAAGTGACAGACAAAGCACAGGCGAAACTATTCGACATAGAGAGCTGAAATTTGGCATGTAGATTGTTCGGGAAGTGAAGAGGAGATTACTAATAGATGAATCACAGAATTCCTATGAAAATAGGAAAAACAAGGATTGTTAAGTTTTATAACGCAAATGAATCGGTGAGTACAGAAACAACGTAAGTCACAAAAAATGCAAAATTCGTAATCGATTTAAACTAGCTAACTAACTAGCTGGAAAGGCAAGATGCGTATTGTTTTTCTCCCTTCTGCAAAATTTGAAAATCCGGACTTATGTTGTTTCTGCACTCACCGATTCAAATATGTCGCGTAATACAGCTAGTGATTCAGAGAGTGCTTTAGAGTTTAAATGCAAAGGTATATTAAATATTATTTCAATATTCAACTGTTAGAGCTTCATCAAGCTTAGCGAGTTAAGTCTCTGATAGACACAAAGTTTTAACTAGATGGAGTAGGCTTTTGCAGCCCTCAACGAACGGAGATGAAAAACCAATTTAAATATAATAAATCCCCGGCGCTCCAGCCCTTAATCAATTATGTATAGAATCAAACACTTTCCCACTAGGCGACAATGGCAATAATTTTTTTGATAACGATAATTGTAGCACTGAATTAAACCTGGCTCCTAATCAAATTCCGTTAACTGTAAAATTGGAAACTGTGAAAACTGCATTACAATTTAAATTATATAAGTATAACTTTTGAAAAAATACTTAAATGTATTAAAATAAAAGAATATATCGCAAGTCTAAGAGTTACAGTGAATTTAGAAATATCAATTTTTGGGAAACGTCAATATAGATCTGTATATTTTCAGTTTTTTAAAAAGATTTTTTTTTTAATTATATTTTAATTTATATTCTTGTTTTAATCAAAGTCGATAAAGATCACTGTTTTAAGTCGTTCCGTGGCAAAAAATCTAAATCATGATAATTTTTGATTAATTCCCTACAATTCTGAAGGTACGATAGCTTAACCCAATAAACACTAACTTTAACTTTACGCTGTATCCCGCATATAGCAGGGTAGGCAGAGGGAACCTGAGAACCTAGTGTTAAGACACTCCGTTCTCTTACAACAATTCCGTTCCCTACTTTCCGCCAAATTGAGGCATTGCGTGTTAAGTGACGGAACTTAACGCCCAATAAACAATATTTTCTATATTTCACTTATAAATATTTGTTTACGTAGTGCACATAATGTGTACTTATGTTATCAGGCGAATGCACTCGTCGCCCATTTGTCCCGCGTTATCAGTGTCTCGTGATAATACAAATCAATTATAACCTTTTATATGGGCGTGTTTGATATCGCTGTGTTAAAGCTGATAACTCAGTAAATATTGATAGATAATGTTAAGGTAGATCACTCTGTTTTCCACATGGACAATACTTTTTAGTAGCAAAACCGAATATAAATAAAATATAAAAATGGTTATACTTTAGAAACATATAAAAATTTGCATAACAGGATTCGAACTAACACCAGTTAGTGCTGGTGTGGTGCTGGTATTTGAGACAGGAATCTCAAATATATGTTTTGTAGTACACCTACTTTCTTAGGAACACATTTTATTATGCCAAAAGTGTCATAAATTTGGGCCATATGTATCAAAAATGAATAAAAATCTTGAAGAATTCTCAAGATAATTTCTTATTTAAGTCCAACCAAAGTAGTGTAAATTCCTAAACTTGAAATATAAACAAAAACATGTAATAACAAAACCCTCGCCTACAATTTTAGATATGCTCCAAATACGCTTTAATAGAACCTCTATTTTTCTATAACAAGAATTTAGAACTGAGGCAGCATCATACCATACAAATACATCAAGTAAAGCAAAGCTTATACATTTTTGAGTAAGAAAAGACTAAAATTCTAATAAAATATATGACGAATATGCTTCAAGTTACTAAAATTTATTTAGGAATTAATTACGTTTACGATATTTTAATGATACACTTTAAACCATTTAACACATTTAAAGGCTAACTTAGCATATAACTAATATTAAGAAAATGAGATTCTTTTGAAAAATAAATTACTTACTACTACATACTAAAACTACAATTAAAGAAAAAAACAAATAGTCAAATACAATAATTATCTTTACATCTGGAATTTGAACGGAAAACGAAAACGAAGTATCTATATTATATTTCTTAGCACTGGATTCGCCATGACTGGCTTTGTGAGATATTGCTTATCTTTTTTAACTATATACCACCTTTGATAGCTGCATACCGTTACAAAAAACCTTTTTATTACATACATTATAACACTTAGTTAAAATCCAGGAAACTCTATAAATAAATTATTAAATCACAATTTAATATAGCATTGTTATCAATTTATAAAATCAATATTGATCGACAACACAAGTGATAAAAAAAAACTACTGTAGAATCACGTGCGTGGCTATCTATGCGTGGTTCTAATCAACTAAGTCAACAAACACTGGTACTCTGTACACGTTTCCGCACACGCAATACATTGTAATTTCAATTATTATATATGCAAATCGATTAAAAATATATAAACTTTAGAGTTAATGGCGTAGCATGCAATATTTAAATCATGGCTCAATATGTTTTTACGAGTTGCGGTCGTAACTTTTTTGCGTGGACGTATATAAAACGTATAACTAAGTTTATTGCCAAAAAATTTTTGCAAATAAAATGCAGTAATAAGTAACGTTTCACGCTGTATTCCGCATATAGCAGGGTAGGTAGAAGGAATCTAAGAACCTAGTGCTAAAACACTCTACCGACTTGAGGCATTGCGTGCTAAGTCCCGGAACTCAACGCCGCGCTTTCCATTGTTACCAAACCCAGGAAATAAAAATTATAAACATATACATTTCCTGGAGTAGGAATCGAACCCACAACCTGTCGCGTTTACAGTCGCACGCTCGTACCTCTGCGCCACGACAGACGTAAGTAACGTCATATATTATTAAGTGAGAACTCAAAAACTACTAGCCTGATCTTAACTAAATTTAATTGGGACCGTATCAGAAGCACCAACTATCTCATAAAATAAGAACCATCAAAGATAGTTTACCAATATAAACCGGTAATTCCCAAAGTTCACTTTATACAAAAGTGTAAACCAAACACATGGTACTATGTATAATAATATTAGTTCTTTTTTAGCTTCAGCTGTATTCTGCCCGGAGCTGAGCAGAGGGTACCTAGTGTTAAGACACTCCGTTCTCCTCAGATTTGCGGTCCCTACTTTCCGCCAAATTAATTTAATTATTTGGCCCAATTAACTTTTTCCTTATTCACAATGCCACCATTAATCAATTTATCCATAACATAAAGCACATGTATAAAAATAAAATAAAATTTAATTACTTAAAACCAGTTAACACGTAAAATTATCGCAAAATGTAACTCAATGTATTTGCAATTAATTAAAATTATATATACCAGACGTGAATAAGTTTATAAGTCAAGATGAAACTTCAGAGCGGGCATTTTATTTCTAGTACAATAATAATTATTATATAAAACATTCATTATCTTTTTAAATAATTACATAATAATCACTTTCATCTTTAATAATAACTTGTATATAAATAACTTAAATTAACTGATAACAATATCATTTATACATATTATCAAACATAACCTGTAGCTGATAGATAGTAAGGTGATAGAGGGATGATATGGGATGATGATGATATAGAGGGATGACAGGCAGCAAGTACTAAAATAACAAAAGAAAGACGTCATCGTATACCATCAATTTATGTGACACGGATACCTTATTGATAAGCGAAATGTTTTGTTTTTATCATAATGCTAAGCTGGTGATAAGAATTTGACATATATCTTTAAGTAACTGATTGCAAATAATCGAGACCCCACTATGATCATCAGATCGGCGGATCTGTCTATCCTACAGAGAGAATCTAGAGTCAAGACACTCCGTTAGTTCTTTTCGAATTCAAGACATGAAAATCAAATACAATAATACCCTGGAGTTGGAATCGAACTCACAACCATTCGCACTTATATCGGACGTTGTCTCACTCCACCGCCATGACCATCTCAAATTACCTCTACATCCGCTTTAACGCGTATAATAATAAATCATTGCGTTTCCGGTCATTTAGTAATATCATATGGCAAGTTGCGATACCTAACACGCGCTATACATTAAAAATTTAAATAATATAAACATTAAAAACATTACCTAATCTTACTTCTAAGTAACAATGTCAAGCCAAGTCAAGAAAAACTAACTTATATATAGTGAATGAATTAATCTCTTTTTAACTAATCAGTCTCCTTCGTATGTTCTTCATACAACGTGACATTGGCGAAGTTATTTGTTCTCAAATGGCACTCTAGAAGCGCCATAATTAGAGATCTTTGAATTGAATCCACAACCCCCTAACTTGACTAACCATTAGCCACGATAGCAGTGGCGAAGCCGGTGTATATTGAGGGAAGTCGGTACATATATTTATGGAAGTAGTCATTTTAAGAGACGCCGGTATATTTAAGGAAGCTGGTATAGGATGAAACGTTATTTAGTAATTTGACACTTACCGCGACCTTTTTTTTTAGCTCTCATACTTATATTTTAAAAATCTAGCTGCCAATGTTTTCATTTCCAAAATTTTACTGTCGTTTAGAGAAGGTAAGCCGGTGGGAAACGTGTTGTATGGACGTCTCACCACTGCACGATAGTCATAAGCTAATATAATGCTCAAACACTTAAAAATCTATTTAGTTGGATACATTCCAGTATTGAATTGCATTATTAGCATCAAATATGCACAACCTAACGCTGACCTTTGTGAAGATCAAACGATACACTTTTAGAACGTTGTCGAGTACTTTGATGTTAACAGATTGTTCCATTACAATAAATTCTTAGTTTTATTCGTTTACTCCAAATATCTTTTTTAGTTTTTTTTTTGTAACTTCTAGCGGGGTAGTCAGAGAGAACCTCTACCCTACCTAACCGCTAGGGATAAAGTGTAAAATTAGGTAGGTAGGTTTTGTAACTTCACGCTATATCCCGCATATGGCAAGGGAAACTGAGGACCTAATTTTAAGACACTCCGTTCTCTTATGATCCATTACCCATTTTCCGCCGAATTGAGGCTTTGCGTGCTAAGTGTCAGAACTCAACGCCGCGTTTTGCCTTGTTACCAGAGAGATGAAATGAAAATACTAAATATTTATTATTATAAATATTTCATATTTACATTCCCTGGAATGGGATTCGAACCCACAACCACTCGCGTTAACATTCGCACTGGCCTCTAATTTTAATTTAATGGTTGGATAAATTATATTTATTTATTTATTTATTTATTTATTTATTTATTTGGATCACCAACACAGCGAACATTAGCACATATTTGAAAAAAAAACAATAACTTTGAAACAATTACAAAATGCCGCCGCAATTGTAGGTGATGACGGCGTGCTTGTGTTACACCTACTATACTAAAATTTAATTATATTTAAAACAAAAGAAAAATAAAAAAATGAAATTACAAAAAATACCAAAATTAAAATAAAACTAAAAATTCAAAAACAGCTATATACCTACTTAAAATTAAATTGACATGATTTTTTTTTTTTAACATAATATAATAATGATTTTAGATGTCACTCAGATCTCAAGGATTTTAGTATAGAATTGCGAAGTTTGTGCTTACTGTCAAAATAAATGTCAATATCTACCTTCCTGGACATAGAATTTAAGCTTGATATAATCCGGTTTAACGGCGAGAACTTGCCTAGATTTGTCGAAGACGTAGTTGTGGAGAAAATATCAAATTTATTAAGCCTAGGTAGTTTGCTCGGGGCTGACAAGCGCAACAAGCTTAGAAGCTCTGGACAATCAATACTTGCATTTACCAGCTTTTGCAAGAATAAATAATCGAGGAGAAACCTCCTATTGTAGAGTGAATCCATATTAAAAAACTTCAGTCTCTCCGTATACTTTACTAATGTTTTGCTTAGGTTATGCTGATAAGTAAGATGCCAGAGGAACCTTTTTTGCACACTTTCTATTCTTTTTATGTAAGTGTTGTAATTGGGATTCCATACTACACTACAGTATTCAAGGCCGCTGCGAACTAAAGCATTAAAAAGAGTAATTTTGGTTTCAGGTTTCCTAAAATCTTTACAATTTCTTATAACAAAACCCAAGTTCTTGAAGGCTTTGCTGACTATGGTATCAATGTGTACATTAAATTTTAATGTGCGATCTAGAGTAACTCCCAAGTCTCGAACTACTTCTGTATTTTTGAGAGTGATGCCTTTTAAGGTGTAATGAGTAGAAGTCAGCAATTTCTTTCGGCCGAAGCGTATTTGAAGGCATTTATCGACATTCAAACTTAGTGCATTTACATTACACCATTCAACTAAGCGATGAAGGTCTTCTTGGAGTAAGATGACGTCGGCATTGCTATTAATCTTTTTAAAAATTTTCATGTCATCAGCAAATAAGTAAAAATCTGAATGCAAAAAGCAGCCTCCAATGTCATTAATAAAAATATTGAAGAACAAAGGACCTAAATGCGAACCTTGAGGAACCCCAGATGGAATATAGAACCAGTCAGATTCGTAACCCATTACTACCACTTTTGATTTCCGGTTAATAAGATATGAATGGCACCAGTTCAGTAATGTTCCAGTTATGCCACAGTTGGATAGTTTTTGGAGCAAAATTTTATGATTTATAGTATCGAAAGCTTTACTGAAATCAGTGTATACGACGTCAACACAGAGCTTTTTGTCAACGCTGGTAGATAAGTTATTGACAAAAGAAACGAGGTTGGTAGCTGTGGATCTCAAATTCGTAAAACCATGTTGTCGCAGTGTAGTAATTTGTTTGACGTGCCAAGCGAAGTGAGGGTATAACAGTTTTTCAAAAAGTTTGCCAAACACAGAGAGAATAGATATAGGCCTATAATTTTTTATGGAATCTTTATGCCCGTTTTTGTACAAAGGAATTGTTAAAGATGTCTTCCAGAGAGACGGAAACGTACCTGTAGAGAGAGACTTGTTGTAGATGATGTGTAAGGGGGTAACAAGCGCGTTTGCACATTTGTGTGCAAAGATAGCTGGTATTCCATCAGAACCTGCACCCTTAAAACAGTCAAGATGTTTTAAGCCTCCCAGAATCTCATCTTTGCTTAACGAAGTGAAGGATAAATAGTTCGTAGTAAAACATTCATTACTAACAAATCCAGGAAGCGAATGTGGGTTTGAACTAAATGCTGAACTAAAATGATCAGCAAAGAGGTTACTAATATCTCTGCCACAGGTCGAAATCCTGTCGTCGAGGTGCAGTTTAGCGGGGTAGGTAGATTTCTTGCCTTTCTTGTGCTTAAGGAATGACCAAAATAATTTGGGGTTAGAGGACATATTGTCTTCTAACTGTAGAATATAATTTTTATAGCACGTTGCTGACAGCCTATAACATCTTTTTTTGAGTAAATTATAAGAAATCACGTCGCGTGGGTTGCTATTATATTTGCGTATTTTTCGGCGATATTTGAGTTTTTCGCGTAATAGACAAATCAAGTCGTGAGAAAACCATATGGGATATTTTCTAGAACGAGGTTTCGTGGCAGGGACATGTTTCCGAATTAATGTGTGGAGTATGCTGTAAAATACTGAGAGCATGTCATCGACCGTTTTACATTCACATAACTTGTCATCCCATGGCGTCTTGTTTAAGTCGTTAACAATACATATGTAATCGGCTTTATAGAAACAATAGCGTATATTGTTGTTTTGCGATAGATAATCCACAGGGCAAAATGGAATAGAGAACTCTAGCGGGGGATGAGAGGGATCAATCACAGATAGCGGGTTGTTGCTTACGTTTAGTTGCGTTATGTTTATATTGCTTAAAATTAGGTCTAGAATGTTATCTTTGTCGTTTCGCATACAGTTGTATTGCGTCAGCTCATGAGAAGATGCAAAATCAGTTAGCATATTATTATGTTTGCCTTTGCTTACGACCGCGGAATTAGATGACCAAGAGATTGAACCCAGGTTGAAGTCACCGAGGAGGAGAAAATTATTGATATTATGAGATTCAAGGACTCTATTGCAGTTACGTAGAAATTCATCGAGGATATGAAATTGAACGGGGGGAGGAAGGTAGACGCAGCACAGGTGTAACGTTATGATTTCATTTTTTGACTGTATTACTTTCAACTCTATCCAGATATCCTCGCAACGAGATTCAAAGTGACAAAGCCTACTAGAGTTTAAGTGTTTAGCGACAGCAATAAGGACTCCACCGCCATTTTTATTACTATGAAAGCCTGTAGACTCGCGGTCTCTTCTATAAACTATATAGCGGTTATCAAATATCTCAGAGTCAAATATGCTGTTGTTAAGCCACGTTTCGCATAGTATTATAACGTCATAGTCGTTACAAATTATATTATTATAAATATCGATTGTCTTAGTCCTAAGACCTCTGACATTCTGATAATACAGATTTAAACCATTGAATGTATGAACTTTATAGTCAAAAAGCAAAGCTAAGTGACAATAAAAAAAAAAAAATCCTAATCTAGATTACTAAGTGTATTTAGGTCGCGCACTAGGATATATTTGGTTTCGTCGGATTTCCTAATAAATATTTTCCCGTCGCGAACCCACACATATTTATAATTAAGTTCCTTAGCTTTTCGTCTTGTGGCTGCATGTAAATTTTTATTTTCCGGTGACAGATGTTCGGATACGTAAATTGGTTGTTTCTTGACATCCCCAAATCCAAGGTGAGTAGAATTTAGTTTTTCATCTTTGTTTTCTTTATTAAATTTTACCGTACCGGCCAGGTAAGTATCTCTGATTCGGGGGCTGCTAAACTTAACCAAAATAGAACGGGGACGGGAGCTATTGGGGTTATGCTTAGCTATTCTAGAGGCGTAATGAATGTCGCTGTCGTTGACTGGACATTTGATTGTCCTACCGAGTTGTTGGATAACTGTCAAAATGTTCTCGTTTTTATGTTCAGGAACGCATTGAATCTCGATGTTGCTTGCACGGCTCAGTTGATCAATCTGACGAAGGCGCGTAGAAAGGTCTTGGTTTGCTGCCCGGAGAGACTCAATTTCCTTTTGATGCTGAGCAACACTTTGTTTTTGGATTTCTTGAGTTTTAAATATTGAGTCGAATTGTTCATTTAGAAATGTGAGGGAATGTTCGAATGACGCAAGTTGAGCTTTTATGTCTTGAAAATGCGTTGTCAAAGAACGCTGCAGTTCGTCTCTTAACATATCCCTGATAGAATCTGATGAAGTACATGAACAAGTTTTTTTCGCTTGTTGACCGGTATTTGTTTTAGCGCGTAATGTAACGTTATCCGAGAGTCTATCGTTTGGACTCGAATGAAAAGAAGCAGTTGTTGACCGTATAGGTGTGTTTGTATTGTCGCCGGCCTTAGGTTCCCTGCAGCGACAAGAAGGGCAGATCCAATTATCTTTAGATGATTTAGATAATGCCAAGTAATCTTCCTTATTAAAATTCATACAGGTGTAATGGTACTTATCGTGACAGCGGGAGCAACTTAAAAAAGCAATGTTTTTGTAAGTGTTCGGGCACCCAGCACATCTTAAATCGCTAGCCTTGAGACTCATTTTTATAATAAATGTAAATAAAAGCTCCAAAAAAAAAAAAAATTAAAGCAAAAAGAAAAAAAGTGCTTTAATATTCGGTCTCGAACGCCGACACCAGTCTTTAGTAGTAGACGCTTCTACCGTAGGGCTATCGTTGCGTGACTTATAGATGCGAAAAATAGGATGCAATGCAGCAATAGCATCGATATTATGAAGAAACGGGTTACGTATGAGTCATATACACAACAACCACCGATCGAAAGTATCGAACAAAGCACTTTAAACGGAAAGTTTTAAACAGTCTTTGGCACAATTTAACACTTATAAGTCACCGAAACACTTCATATTTACGTTCATTGGAAGCGTAAAACGTAAGGAATAATTAGAAGCACTTTTTTTGGATAAAAAAATGATTTAAAACTATAAAAATGGTTTTTAACGGGACGAGTGACTACAGTAGGTGCTTACTCAACAGACGCGTACGTGCGTTTTGATATAATTCTTATACGAACTGTTTGGCAAAAAATCTAACAATTCCTAATGATGATTATGTAAGATAGCAAAATATTTATAAATATATTTAAATGAAATAACCTATTTCTGTATAACAAAATAAATATTGTATAATATTTTATAACATATGACATTTATATTCAAAACATTAAAACATTTTCGACTGTATTTATTTTATGTATCAGCGCATGTTTTAATTGGGGGATTATTTTTATCGAAATTATTTGTGTTGTGTTCCTTAGTTAAAATCACCCTTGTTTAAGAGTTATTTAATCACATTATTCTAAACTTTTGAAGGCGCCATCAGCTTATTATATATATATACATTTTTTTCTTAATAGCATATTGCTTTTAAGAAAAAAATGTATTGTTATTATATGTATTTTAATCAATAAAGAATTTATAAAAAAATTGGGGGATTCAATTTTGATTATTTTTTTTACGTGATAGCTAGATGCTTCTGGTGTGGTTATCCCATTTAAATTTTGTTAAGATCTGACGAGTTGTTTTGAGTTACTCGTAGCAATTTAACTTTTTAATGCATTATATATTAATTCCCTTTTTTAATAACTTTTTAAATGTTATTCGAATCTCGATGTAGCTACGAAGTCGATTGAGTGAACACGATGGCCGTAAGTTGAAATCCCACATCTTCATCATCCAAAAGCATATGATGCTTTGTACACCATTTAAAATTAATTTTACGTTTCAAAAAAAAATGGCAAATAAGCACCACACACTCTATAGAACAATAACATAAAAGTAATTTACTTTTATGACATGCCTATTTTAAGTGTGCAATCGTGCAAAAAGTTAAATATAGTTTCTTTAAAAAAATAGTTCTTGTATTTATATTAAATTTATATTAAAAATTTTTTAAATTAATTTTAAGCAAATTATCTTAATTCTAAACACAATACATATAAAATACAAATTATAATTTCCAGCACGTATCCGAATACCGGTTTCATTCACATCCGGAAGCGTTACGAAAGATTTACTAAGGATCTTGTTTCTGGCGGAAATTAACGACCAATCCGATTAAGTAACTTTAACACTCTCACTATGTATGTATATGTATGTAAATATTCCTAATTTATGATCATCTAGAAGAGCTTATTTTTTATTAATATTGATTTTAAGTTAGAGAGGTCTGGTGATAAAGACACTCCGTTCTCTTATCTCCACTTAACATTGCGTGTTGAGTGGTGGAAGACAACGCCGCGCTTGGTTGATTGATATAACCTTTCCCCAAATAGAAATCGAAGCCATATCTTAAAAGGAAATAAGAATAATTTAAAAATAATAATTTCTTCGAATCTGTGTATCGTTTACAATTATCATAAACATATCCTTCTTATCTATATATTAATACGTGAAGCAAAAATGTTGTACCCCTTTTTACGAAAATTATACGGACGGAGGAGCATGAAACTTGGCACACTAAAATAATGCTTAAAAATACATTAAATTAATAAAATAAATGTTACACATACTACCATGGCTTGACATCCATGTTTATATAAAGTGACATGTACATTGCTAAAAACAACGCGTTATTAACGCGTTAACGGGGACACTAGTATAAAATAAAAGCAACTAGCACCACTAGATCAACCAGATGTGAATTAGAATTTTTTTCCTTAGAATTTTGCTTTAAAGTATTACAAAACAATAGAATAATTGAGCATTGTCGCTTTAAATTACCACAGTTCACAGTTTACTAGAACGACGTGTCCCGTATAGTCTAGTTAACATAATGACAAATTAATTAAACATACAATGTTTAAGGGGTGTTTACAATGACTATAGTGACTTCATAATCATAATTATCTATGTATGTCATCTAATATTATGTGTTATTGTTTTAGAGAAGCTGGGAGCTGAAAGAAGAGAGAGAGATAAGTACACAAAGTATATACATAAACAAAAAACAGCTTTACACCACATAGCAGCAAGAGAGAGAACCTAGTGTCAAGACACTCCGTACGCCGCTTTCCCCCCAAATTTGAGGCATTGCTTGTTAAGTGGCGAAACTCAACGCCGCGCTATGTCTTGACGGGGCGAAGACGAAATAATTTAAATATAATTATTCCCCTAAGTGGGTATCGAACCTATAAGTAATAGTGTTTTCAGTCAGACTCTGTCCCACTGTGCCACGAAGGTGTCCACTCACACAAGTACACCTCTTTACAATGACTATAATGTCATCATAACAACAATTGTCTATGTATGCCATCTAATACTATGTTATTGTTTCTACCTGAGAATAAGCCTAATAAAATTCACTCACTACATCGCACACGTTCGCTCGAATAAATTATATGTGTAGATTTCTTAATTTACTAAGAATGTTTATGGTATAACATAAATATTTCTAACGAATCGTTTTATTCAATTTCCACTTATCTTAGAGATCTTATGTGTTAGATAGCAAAACTTAACGCCGCACTTATCCTAAGAATGTTAAGAAATATATATGTATATATAAACATTCCATCGACAGAGAATCGAACCCACAACTGTCACGTAATGCCAGACACTCCACCATAGGATAAGTCGGTAAGCGAAATTAATCACTAACAAGAATAACTAACTCAATTTATTATAAAAGTTTAAAAGCTGGAATGCTATTAAAGAATATGAGAGAAATATATTTTGTAATAAATAAAGGAAACTGCCAGACTTCATTTTCATAAGAATATTACGTCCCAGATTAATTCCGCGGTACAATAGCTAGAAGGAAAGACTGCCTCTCTATAAGTGATCGTCCACTGTAGCTTTACAAAAAATAAAATTATTACAATTTTTAAGGCTATCGTGGCGTAGTGGAACATCGTCTGAGTGTAAACTTGATTGATTCTGGGTTCGAATCCTACTCTGACGAATGATTATATTTAGATTATTCTTAACGCCTGTTGTGGCGCAGAGGCACAAGCGTGCGACTGTAAACGCGACAGGTTGTGGGTTCGATTCCCAATCCAGGAAATGGAATTTTTCATTTTCTGGGTTCGGTAACAAGGCAAAGCGCGGCGTTGAGTTCCGCCACTCAGCACGCAATGCCGCACTTCGGCGGAAAGTGGGGAACGGAGTGTCTTAACACTAGGTTTTCTCTGCCTGCCCTGCTATATGTGTGATACGGTGTGAAGCTATTTATATGTATGTATGTAAATTATTCTTATTTTTCCGGTCTGGTAAGGCAAAACGCTGCGTTGAGTCCCTTCACTTAACACGCAATGTGCACGCAACTCATAATTCAGCGGGAATGGACTATCCTGCTAAAGCGAGAAGTTGCTTTATTACAATTTTTTTGATAAAATGAATATTTAAGCTGTGAAAAACATTTAAAAACGCCTCCCAATGATAAAATGCAAATCTTTTAGGTCAACCGGCGTTAGAAAGTTAAATTTGTCGGTAAGCGAAATTAAACACCATAAAGGCTATAAATGCGATGTAATAATAGTTCATATAAAATATAGCTCTATTAAATAAGCTGTAACAAGCGTATAAGAATTTACACGTAGCTGGATGGTTTCCAAGAGGCGCGCGTTCGAGTCCCGCTACGTTCGAATTTTTACGTTTCTTAAGAATGTTTTTACAAACCAAAGTGTGTGATTAGCACTTTAAAAATGTTCGTGGCGCAGAGGTACAAGCGTGCGTCTGTAAACGGGACAGGTTGTGGGTTCGATTCCCGCTCCAGGAAATGAAAAGCAATTTTATTTACTGGCTCTGTCTGGTATCAAGGCAAAGCGCGGCGTTGAGTATATACAATGAGCATATATTTTTAAGCATAAAATTATTTTATAATTTAATAGTTCTTCGAATTTGTATGATGTCCCAAATATGCGAAAATATAGTAACCGTAGTTTATCTAATATTAGTAAGAACTATAAAGAACGTAATAACGCTAGTTGATAATTCATAAGTTATAGACGCTTTATACAGCAAAGTAAATAAAAGAGTATCTATATAAGAACTCCAATATCGTAGGCGCACTGCTGAAGTTAGATATTACTTTAGTTCTTACTCAGGAGAATTCATTCTCTTCATAGCCTATAGACAGAACTATCATTTCTTAAAGAAATTAAATTAAATTTTACGTGAAATAACTATTTCTGTATTTGAGGCCATTGTAGCGCAGTGGGGCAACATCTGGCTCCAAATGCGATGGTCCTGAGTTCGATTCTCATAGTGTGATTACATTAAAATTATTTTCGTTTTCCCGCTCGAATTAGATAAAACGTAGCACTGTGTTCTGGATTGATATCTGTACTAACATATTATTCATATATTTGTTGTCATTTTCAAAAGAATTTGTCATTTCAATATGATAATGCTCTTAAATTTCTCTATGATATGTCTAAAATCTCGGCATCCAACATAGGGCGTATAATAATCGATTCCCTGGCTAGACTATGACAACTTATTTGTGACATTTTATATCTTAGTACATATTTATTTTATGTTGTCTCCGATCACTACAGACGTGATCCTTGGCTTGGTATAAGCTGTTTCTTGTTTTCATGTTAGGTTACATACGTTATCTTCATCGTAACACAAGTTTATCTTTACGCATTGCTAGCATTACTGTAGAAACGAGAGAACTCAGAGCTACATCATTATTTTTTCCGTTTTCCAAACCATTTAAAGCTACTGCGTGCTAGGTGGCGGAACTCATACTATAAAAGAAGCTTTTACACACTCTTCCTGTATATCAGGGAAGACAAATAGAACCTAGCATTAACACACTTCATGTGAAAAGTGAACGTGAAAGTGAAGACACTTTCATCCAAAATCGAGACATTGCGTGTTGAGTGGCGGAACTCAACGCTGCGCCATATCTTACTAGAGCAAGGAAATATACATAATTTACATATAAACATTCCCTCGAGTGGAGATTGGAACCACAACCAAACGCGATTACAATCAGAAGCCGTCCCGTTGCTCCATGATGAGCCCCTACGTACATTATAAATGCAGACATACGAAAAACAACTACGATGCTTAATAAATTTCTAACAAAAAAGCCTTTAAACTTTATCCCGCATAGCAAGGTAGTCAGACTGAATCTAGTGTCAAGACACTCTGTTCTCCATATAATAAATTTGTATTAGTAATATATTCATTATATTCACTCAGCACGCCTCAATTCGGCCGAAAGTGGGTAACGGAAGTGTTGAAAGAGAATGGAGTGTCTTAACACTAGGTTCACGGGTTCGTATTATATAAAAATATATAAATATAATATATACTTGTATTAATAACCAAGCAACCTTTCCACACAGCGTTGCGAACTCACAATACATTGGAGTCACGATAGTTTGCGCAATGGACTCGAATAACGTGGACTTGTGTCCTATTCTTATTTCTTAATAATATAAGAGTCAGTGCTTCATCATCTGATAAGTTCCTTTTAAATTAAAATTCTGATAAATTTCTAGCTAAGTTCGTAATAAAAAAATTAGATTAAAAAAAAATACAAACAAATTGAGGACTTTTTTTTTGAAGTCGGTTAAAATATAAATAAAAGTTGTATCATATATATTGTGACGTTACGATATGAAAGTGTATTTAATACATACATAATTAATAAATCTCTTGGAGGATGTCAACGAGACCTGGGTTCAAATCTTCCTACATTGTATATATTTGTATACAAAATTACAACTTCACACTCTTTTCCGCACTGCTTAGACAAAGAGAAAAACCTAGTGTCGAAATATTACTTTCCCTACTTGTGGCCCGAATTCGAGACATAACGTGTTCAGTTGCGGAACTCAACACAGCGTTTTATCTTACCTGAACGCCTGTCGTGGCGCAGAGGCACAAGCGTGCGACTGTAAACGCGACAGGTTGTGGGTTCGATTCCCACTCTGGGAAATGTAAAATTTAGTATTTTCATTTCTGGGTTTGGTAACAAGGCAAAGCGCGGCGTTGAGTTCCGCCACTCTACACGCAATGCCTCAATTCGGCGAAAAGTGGGGAACGGAATTATTGAAAGAGAATGGAGTGTCTTAACACTAGGATCTCTGGTTTCCTCTGCCTATCCCGCTACATGCGGGATACAGCGTGAAGTTGAGAAAAAAAAAAAGAAAAAAAAACCTATGAAAAAGAAAACCTAAATATTATCACTTTCCTGAGTGGGAAGCGAACCCATGACCACCGCATGTAGTCGTACAATCATAACATTTTCTACTGCGCTATAATGAAGAAATGTATATACATATGTATAGGCATATATTTACTATAGAACAGTAAATTCGCGCAAACAGGATAAAGCAGCGCGAACCGTTGCAAATTCTATTAAAACAATGTAATGTCATGTGTTATATAAAACTGGTTTTCCGGTTACACGCCTTATTTTTATACTCATAATATACCGCGGCTCTACTTATGGTACTTAACGAGTAGCTTTTTGAGTATTCGTTATAATTTTACTTTTTCGTCCATTTTATTTAAAGTCTGATTTATTTTTTGTTAAAATCTGTATTATTTGTAGATTAATTTAGTTTTTAGTAGATTATAGGTTTAAATATCTATAGAATAAGATATATTTTAACTTTATATAATAACTCTTTCATTACCTACTGACGGACAACACATAGACGTAACTACTAGCCATAGAAAACCGACAATTGGCATGTTTTTCAAAACTTATATAGGCACTTAGAGAAGAATTCACGAAACTCTTTTGAAAACAAATAAAAAATATATATGAAATCAAAAATATGAACAAACAAACGAATTCCTGGAATATGTGTAAAAATACACACACACACAATACAATATACAGTTTACATTGAGCTTATTGGTCATTATTAATTAAGTGTAATAATTATTATATTGTTTATTATGACGATAATGGAGGCTTCTGTCGTAAACGCGATTGGTTGTAGGTTCGATTTTCACTTCGGGTGAATGAGTATATTTAATTTATTTTCATTTCTCCACTACTACTACTTCTACTAGAGAGTAGGTTAACGCACGGCGTTGAGTTCCGCTATTAAAAACGCAATGTCTCGAATTCGTGCGGAAATGAGTCTTGACGCTAGGTGCTGAATGACTAAAGCAGCGTCACTATTTTTTTTTTAATTTTATACAAGAAAAAACATAATAACAAATATAAACATACAAAAAGACATTAAAAAAACATATGTACATATTATTATAGGACAATAAACTAGCAACATTAAATTTATCACATCCGAGAACAAGAAAAAGCCGTTTACCTCAAATTGAGTAAACTAAAAAAATTAAGTTTTTTTTTTAAGCTTGTGAAGTCTTATTACTTTTCTTGGCCCATTTATTTAAAATATTAAACTTGTAGAAATATTTTAACGAAAAAAAAAACGCCACTTTGGTATAGTGGATGCGTGCTTAAGTTAACACCGTAGTTGTAAATTCATATTTGACTGGAGTGGAAAGTTTCAGTTAAAATACTTCTGCTTCCAGCGTTAAGTCCCGCCATCCAAAAAAATCTTTAAGAAGAAAATTGGAGAAGAGAGTGTCTCGTCACTATAGTCCATAACAAAACATCCTGGAAATACGTAAACATTATAATAAGAAAAGCTATTTTCTTTTAACTTCACGTTGTAACCCGCATATAGCAAGGTAGGCAGAGGGAACCACAGAACCTAGTGTTAAGACACTCCATTCTCTTTCAACATTTACGTTCCCCGCTTTCCGCCAAATTGAGGCATTGTGTGTTGAGTGGCGAAACTCAACACCGCGCTTTGCCTTGTTACCAAACCCAAGAAATGGAAATACTAAATTTTACATTTCCTGGAGTGGGAACGAACCCACAACCTGTCGCGTTTACAGTCGCACGCCTGTGCGTCTGCGCCACGACAGGCGTCAAAAAAAGCAATTAAAATAAAAAAAATTCCCATATATTATGTTTACAACAAAAAAGAAGATAGTAAATGTGTCATTAACGCGGCAATTTTTATCTAAATTATAAACAAAATTATGTCCGTTACTTGTTTTTGTTTTTCAATGTTCGTGCTAAAATGGTATGAGCATTTTTTTTTGTTTAGCTTCACGCTGTATCCCGCCCATAGCAGAATAGACAAAGGGAACCTGAGAACTTATTGTTAAGACACTCCGTCCTCTTAAAAATTCCATGCCCCACTTTCCACCCAATTAAGCATTGATAGAAATTTTACGTGAAAATTGTTAAAATACGTTTTATTTTTAATGCTAACGTTTCACGCCTTTTCCAGCATAACAGTCACAAAGAATCTAATGTTAAAACACTCCGTTTCCCAAATTCCGCCAGAAGTCGAGACATTGTCGAGTGACGGAGCTCAACGCCACATTTTATCTCACATGTCACGGCAAATCATCATTATACCCATACGACGCGGGGGGCGAGTAACTAGTTTCTATAGTATAAACGCATTTCTAATTTACCATACAAATAACATTGCAATACCATGTGGACTTAAAACCAATTCAAAACAGCTAACAACATAAAGGCAAATTAGCCAATTACAGCAAGTATCAAATCCCTAATGAAAACGCACAGCTGCAACGTAATTAAAGTTAGCTCTTTCATTTCATGTGGTAGTCACATAAGTGGTAGGTAACTGGGATTTGGTTATTAAAGGATAATTAGAAAAGTTCCACTGAAGCACTTTCGTATTTCTAGGATTATGAAAAATGTTTAGAAGACTAAAAGAGTGGTAGCAGGTTCAATTTATGTTTGCACAAATTTTTAAAAGTGGTAAACTTTAAAGTATATATCTGATTTACTTGACCTATCTCACTCAAGGTTAAAGGTTCATCCTATATAACACATTAATTTTGCATACATTGTAAATAAATAATAACTATAATTAATGCCTGTCGTGGAGCAGAGGCACAAGCATGCAACTGTAGACGAGACTTTTAGACCAATCTCTATAAGCATACCAAATTTCATATCCATAGGCCTAATAAACTAAGAGAAGTTAGTATTCAAAATTTGATTAATAGTATCAAAAAGACTTTAGTTTAATAAAATTATAAAAATTCTAACGCCTGTTGTGGCACAGAGGCACAAGTATGCAACTGTAAAGCGACAAGTTGTGGGTTCGATTCCCACTCCAGTAAATGAAGTATTTTCATTTTCTGAAAGAATAAAGTTGAGTTCCACCACTCAACACGTAATGCCTCAATCTGGCGAAAAGTGGGGAACGGATTTGTTGAAAGAGAATGGAGTGTCTTATCATTAGGTTCTCAGGTTCCCTCTGCCTACCCTGTTATATGTAGGTTACAGCATGAAGTTAAAAAAAAAAAAACAAAAATTCTTAACAAGTAATACCTATTAGTATAGTCTGTATATAAGATTTATACAACTATAAATTCAAGAAAATTTCAACCTTATTATATATTCAATAAGTTATAAAATCAGTTGAACAACAACATTTGATATAAACAAGCTAATGTGGCTATTGTATGGGCAATCATTGTAAACACAAGATGTTTGAAGCACTGATAGGACGTAGTCACAATTAAGTTTGACATATTTGGTCACTGTGAGGTCTCACCCACATATCTGGTATTATGTACTTATATAGTGGTTTAGTTATGTAATTGGCAATTAAAGGAAACATAAATAAAGCTCATAGGAGACTATTGTGGTGCAGTGACTGTATGTAGATATGATTGGTTAGAGGGTTTGATTCTCACTTGAGGAATGATATATTAATATTATACTAGAGTCCCTGTTGATGCATTAAGAATGCACTGTCTATTATTTTAAAACAATATTTTCATTGTGCACTCCTTCATAATATAAACAATGAGTCTACCAAGTTTCATTCTCCTCCGTCCACATAATTTTTGCAAAAGGGAACCAAAGTCTTTCCT
Organism: Philaethria dido; assembly: GCA_033558755.1. Taxonomy (NCBI): domain Eukaryota; kingdom Metazoa; phylum Arthropoda; class Insecta; order Lepidoptera; family Nymphalidae; genus Philaethria; species Philaethria dido. The sequence continues at coordinate 208,963 of JAKGSA010000647.1, forward strand.
TCACATATTAATAAATAGATTCTTATTGTTAATCTAATTGCATTTAAATTATTTGAAATAGAGACATTGTGTCTTGAGTTAGGCCACTTAATACATAATATCTCTATTTTGGGTGGAGAGTGGAGAATGAAGTATGAAGCTGTTCTCTGTTTCTCCCATCCTGAGCTTTGTTTTCATTAATTAGATATTTTGACTATACTTATTAGTATATAGTTTGTTTTTGTTTATATATTTATATATAATGAGTATGAGAAAATCACAATCAATATGTAAATATATGAGATAGTATAAGAAATTTAAATATTCAATTATGCCAATGTTATTACTTAAAGCATTATTTAAATACTGTAATATAATCATAGTATTAGAACATAAATATAATAAATAATAATTACTAATATTTAATATTGTTGAAAATACAATTTAAATGAGAATTAAATGAGAATTAATAGACTCTTTTCTTTTTAGTGCAAGATTATTTTGTCATAACTTAATAAATATACTCATAAATATACTGTTTTTAGATTTTATAAATCATGAAAGAATATATTTAAGTAAGTATTAGATGTCTATAGAGTATATAGAGTAATAATTTAAAAGAGTGGATTCATAATGGCAGTTATTATGAGAAAAGAAAGCTTAACTGTAAATCAAACATAAAAAAGGAAATATTCCCACAGACTATTCTTTGTTCAAATGAAGGCAAACATCTTGCTTGTATTCTAATTATTATTCAATTATTATAAACTTGCTCTAGTTTTATCAATCAATGTTGAAATACTACAAATAAGTATTTTATCTTCACTTTCTTTTATTTGTTATTTTTGTTATTTTTATTTTTGTTATACTGTGATTATAATAATTATAAAAATTCATTATAAACTTGTTTAAAACAGCTAAATAAAAAAAAAAAAATTGTAATATTTTTTGATAAGAATAATGGACATGAAGGTAGTTATACAAATAAACATTTTTGTTTACCTAATTTAGTGCTTCTAAATGTTAAAGTTAAGTACAAATTGAAAATGATAATAAACTATTTATCATGGAATATAATTAGACAATGTTAATATGCACAAACTCATTAAGGCAGACGTTTAGCATAAATATTTAAATCATCATAGACTTGACCTAACTCGGGGAATATTTCGGTCAATAGGCCGCTAGCACCTTCGCAATCGCAATTATATTGACAGCTGAATAAACGTTGAAAATGCCGCAACTTAGTACACTGAGCTTGTATAAAACAACAAATGCATATTACATGTATATCAAAATAATAAATTTCTGACCTTCCGCGCTTTGGTTCAATGAAGGCGGCGCAGCAGACGCTGCCAAGTCTTTCTTCTGTCCACTTTTAGGTGGATCTGAATCAGAATCATCGAAAACTAGCGTCCTGACCGACTGCGAACACCGACGATCCATTGCCACTCACTACACTACACACAAATAAACTATTATTTTCGCCATTTATAAACACCCGACGACTGCGGTCGTATAATGCATCACATATATGTAATGCACAAATGAAACCGATGTTTATAGAACGATAAACCAAGCCGCTTTATTTCATAACAAAATGAAAGTATTTATATATTGTAGGCCATCGTAATTTAGACGACACACGGCTCCTTACAAATTGAAGTGACACTTTCGCGTTTTGAAAGATGGCTCACTGTCTGTTCGCCTCGAACTGACGGTGTTGCCGTTATGATGTGTTTTTTTTAAGGTAGCAAAGAAAATAAGGTAACGTTCTGAAATATTTAATACTTAATACTTTATAGTAACATCGTGTTCAAAGTAATTTAAAAAAAAAAAAAATTAAGTTAAAGCTATTAATAAAATTAAATTAACGCAAAAATAAAATTACTATTTGATATTAATATTTGATGTAACACACGTACGTCGTCATCGGATGAAAATCATACAGATTTTTAAAAGAGCTTATTTCGCTTATATAAACGACTCTCAATAAGCTTGTATCATTATTGGAGTAATTTCGAGTGCTTTTTATTATCATTATCCTATTCCAATAACAATTCGTAAACTGATAACGTTTAAAGTTAGATTGAAGTGGAAATCTTAATATTCATAGTATGAGTTTTAGTTTAAATTAATAAATGCAATTACGTAATGTATAGTAATTTGTAACAAGTGTACCGCAGTGTCAGCTACCTTTAGTCACTAACTTTTAACAGAATTTGTTGTTGACGATTTCAAATCCATAAGTTTTAAAATTTACCCTTAACATTATTTTAAGTGTTATTAACCCATCATAGATTCACCTTGCGAGTGCCCATCGCGTTACAGAGAGAAGAGTTTGGAGAGCGCCTGGGACTTATAACCCAAGTGTAGGTATATGGGGCCCCTTTAAAATAGGCACTAACGTTCACCTCCACTGTCCGCGCTCCTCTATCTCTCTCCTCCTCCTCTACCAAACAAATAATACCAAATGATAGTATAGATTGTCTGTATTATTAACTATCAATTGTCGTCATGAACTGTGAATCCCCTGTTGTTGTATATCGATAACTTCCATATAAATTGCGTATTATTTCGTTTACGTTCCATATTATTTTGATATACGAGTATTACAACTTACATGGAAAGTATCGTAATATTTATAATCAACAATATTTAATTGTCAGATGGTTTTTCATATTTACCTTTTTTGTATAAAACAATACTTATTTTACGATAGGATCGTAGTAGCAAAATAAGTAATATAATCGTAGGTATGATGCATATTATTTTGATTTTCATTTGTAAATAAAGTCCTATTAAACTACCTAAGATACTTGCAAAACAAAACTGAATATAAAAGCTATACATTTTAACGTAAGATATGTTTCTGTAAATATATATTCCTGGTAATCTTTAGAGTGTTTAATCTGTTCAGATACAAATACAATTGGACTTATTTTAATGAGGTAACATTAATATGTCACATTAACGTTCAGAAACACTTTGTATATTTACTCACCAGTAGTGTCACCTATTGGAACATGTACGTTTTTTGATTAAATATTATTACCATGTATAAAAATAGTGACATATGTCAACGTCTACAAAATTTTTGAAAATGTCGATTATTTTAATAATTCGTTCTAATTCAATTGTAGACTTGCATGATTAACATTAATTATAATTGTTATAAATAATACAATACAAAGTAAGACTTAATTTACAACATTTAACGCCAATTCCGAGCGCCATCTGTTGGTCATAATTGTAAAACAATAGTTTTTCCCGTCAAAAGAAACGGAAAAACACGAGTGTGCGTCGCCTGTAGTAGATATCAGCTGAATTATTCGGCTAAAATGCCCTGGCACGGGCATACGTAGTCGTCGGTCCGCCATTACGACGCAGCCGAGACACGTTCGTCGTATTTAGTTAAATATTTTCGTTTATAAATGAGTAATAACGCTCATGAGCTAAGTAATCGACTTCTGAATGCGTTGGATAGCAATTACAATGTAAGTTTGCGAGTTTAGAGCGGCATAAGTCTGATAAGCGAGTCGGAGATACGGAAACGGTCCGCACGAGCCTGTGACACCCGACTCGAGTCGCGACTCGGCCTCTCATAAGGTTGTCTCGGCCACCGGGCACTCGGCGTGCTCGCCGCCGCGGCCGGGGCTCGACCGGGCCCACTGGGGACCGCCGGGGCCCGTGTGGCTCGAGTGACGAGGCCCGCGTGTGGATACGTGAGCGTTGCGAGTGATGTACAGGGCCACTGACGTCGCCAGCGCTCCTCTCGTCCCTCCGTCCCTAGTGCCAAATGTTTTGCAATGTGAAAGTACGGAATTGTGCCACGCGTGACCTTTCCCGTTGATTTTGGTCAGGTTGTGCTTAGTTTCGTTTGAATTCATCGAAAAGCGAAAATGTGTTTTTATCTGTACGGTTATACGTCGGTCGGTCATAGAGTTTGTTGGAAGCAGCATGGAATGTTCTTGCAGGCGCGTGGTGCGTGATGGTGCGCGCTGGTTCACTCCGCTGCCGACGACACTTTGTTGGGTGTTGTGGAAATTTGTGCACCTTTTTATTAAATGTATATGGTGCAATTTCAGGTCAGTCAAGTTTTCGCAATATTTTAGTATCTGTATGCTATTTTCAATGCTGTTGAAATAGCAGTTGTCTCTAATGTGTTATAAGTGGACAGCTTGATTCAAAGAAGAGTCAAGAGATTTGGTCATCATGTTGATGTTACATCCTAAAGGTTACCACATTGTTTAAGAGATAGGTAGGCTGTGTATTCAATGATATTTCAGGTTCTATTCTAAATGTAAAAATTTTTTCTCCTCTATATTAAAATTTCTATTTCATATATACCCTAAAATCATACATTATATGGTAAGCAGTTCCAGTCTGGTCAACGACAGGCAAATGTTCATTGACCTCAGTATGAATTAATTATATGTATTCCTACCTAGACAATCAAGTTCAAATCAAATGTTGGCATTATTTTTCCTTTAAACTTTTTTCTATGTATGCATATAAATTACTCAGAATTTTTTCAACATTGTTAAACACAAATAAGCAAAAAAAAACATATGACATAACATTATTAGATACTAACTAGAATGAAAAGTTAATTAAATATGTTCTTAATTAGTTTAATTTCAATTTTGTTAAAAAAAAATATGATTTAAGATTGTATTAAGTTTTGATTTTGCTATATAGTTTCACCATCATATCTATATACAGGGTTGTCGGTTGCAGAAATTTATTCAAATAAATTTTAGACTCAGTCATATTACTTTTTTATTTTTCAAAATTATAACATCCAACAGATCAATAAGGTTTCATGTAAGAAATATAAAAAGTCAAATAAACACATCAAATAGTACTGAACTACTTGAAATAAAAATATTCAAAACATTTAAGTATCGTTGCAATATATATTTTTCATTTTCAGCAAGTTTTTTAGGGTCACTAACTGCAATACATAACTGCTCCAAATCACAAATGTAAGACTAACTTCAAAAAACAATTTACCAAAAATTATGTACACTGAAATAGAAAAGAAAAAATGTTTTCTTTATAATTAAACTTTAATAATTGATATTATTATACTCATGGCACAATATAAAACTGTCCTGATGGTAAAAAATGGATTCTTGATCATTACACAACACAACATACAAATTACAATACTATCGGACCTACCAACAAATTAATAAAAGACTTATGTTCTTAGTAAAAATGTCAATTTTAAAATGAACAAAAATATATTAATTATATAAGACATAACTTTACTCTCCCGCCTGCATGTAGCTGGGCAAGCAGAGAGAAACTAGTGTTGGGACACTTCATTTCACCACTTTACATAAGATTTGTAAGTTTACAACTATATCCTATTGTCATGATAATTTAGAACTATTTTTCAGTTTTATAAACTATTTAAACTATTTTATATTAAAGAAATAATATTTAAGGTGATAAATATCATATACAGAACATGAGTCGCAAATTAAGATCACTGTGTAAATAACAGGCATATACAAATTTACATCACTTATGTAACTGGAAATATGTGCTATTAAATTTTTGCTATGACCATATTGATAAAATTTAATTTTATTATTTATGAAAGATAATAAGAAAATATTTAAAAAATTAGAGTAAAAGAAATATGTCAAACTTGTTATCTCATTATCTTGGTCATCTCGGCAAGGATATTAGGTTGGGTCGTGAATTTTGTATTATCATTGCATCTGGACACATGAACATTTTGAAGTAAATTCAATATAGTATTACAAGATTTACCCACACAGATTGATTGATATATAGATAAATATATGAAATTTAAGCTAATAAAACCAAACCATATAGACATTTTCACCTGAAAGTGAAAACGCATAAAAATACACACAGAATGAATGTATATTTTCTTATATATAGAAACTTCATATAGAGTATATCAATATACAATGTTGATTATATACTATTTAAAAGTTTCTTATAAGAAAATATTTAAAATATATATTTTTTAATATTTTAATCTATGGCAAACAATAGAATAAAGACAGAGTTTATTCAAAATTTCAACAATAATATAATCCTTTCACTTTGTTTTGCAGTTATACCATACTTATATATAAAATAAAATGAAAACCTCAGTAGTCATATTTATATGTGAAGGCAAAACTTTTATGAGAGTTATGCAGAAGGCGGAGTATGGAAGTAGACAGACATATAGTGTACATGATAGTGCAGAAAATTAATATTTCATACAATAATGTATCAGAAATACATAAAATTAATAAAATAAATATTACTCACACCATATGTTTGACATTTTCAATAGAGACATACATATTGCTAAGGAAATGTGTACTTTATATGCCAATGGCCCCAATGACTACTAATAGTAATTTTAGAACATGTTAAATTGCAATATAAAAATCTTAAATATTGTGAACATTGCACCTCAACCTCTATAGTACAGTTTATACTCTTTATTTTTTAACATACATATCAGCTTGACCTGTATCTATATATCTAAGTATCAATGTAAGAAAATCTTACAATGCAAGTTCGACCTACTTGTTGCTGGTTAGCCCATGTGTCTGGATGACAATTACAATATTTTCATATGACAAATCGGATGCCCTTGTTGGGTCATCCAGGAAGTAATGAAAAATATATATTTTAAGCACTTTATTTAGTTTTTTTAGAATATATTGTGGCTACTTATTATTTATTCAGATTTTCAAAATTAATTATTAAAAAATTATATAAATCGCATGAAATATACATTTGTAATCTAATAAATGAATGAATTATATTTAGAACTATAAACTAAAGGCTAATATTGTTTACTTCTAAATATAATTATATTAATTTACAATATAAATAATATAAAAAAAACATACATGTGCCTATAGCACATAGAAACAAAATGATTTTTTAATTAATATTATGAAATATGCCACAATATTTTATATTGAAATTATTTTTTTCAACCAAATATAATGATATTACCTTTAAAACAATAAATAAATTGCACAACACAAAATTTCCAAGAAACAAAAACATTCAGCCTAACTACAACATGACTGGACTAACAATTACAACTGTTATCACAAGCCAAGATAAGCTCAAATGTCAAATTGTTTATTTATATTATATTTCTTAAATTAGAATATCCTTATTAAATAAACAGAATTCTTATTTATACTTTAAAAATTATTTATAAATATTTTTTTTAAAATTAATATGGAATTTATTGTCCTCTGTCCTCGGTGACTCTCTCATATACTTGTTAAGTAGGTATTGGGCTAGCTTAGCAATTAATAGCGAAAGTTTTGGTACAAATTTCAATGTTGAATTAATTCTTAACTGTTTTCTTATAAGGAAACACAATTTTGTCTTAATGTCTGTTTTTGGTAGCGATATGTCTCTAATTTCTTTGTATTTTTCTTATATAAAATAATGGAAATTGGTGAACATAAAAATGATTACATGTCGTTTTTAGTTCTAGAGTTATAACTGTCTAATGTAAATTATTGTTTTAACCCTTAAAATAAGGGTTGAAGCTTGTATACGGCAGATCTTAAACTATCTAGGATTTACATTTCTACATACTTTGTGGGTTACAAATTGTAACTTAGTATTAATATATAATGTACAGTTTATTCTTATAAATTTCACAAAATAATAACTTATTTTGAAATCTAAACGGACAAAGTTGTGGGCAAAAGGTAATTTTTCCAACAATTCTGATTGTTTAATTTCGTGATTTTTCAATGGTCAGAATAATTGATTTGCTTATACATGTGACATATTTTTCAGCTGCAGTTCGATTACAATAGTAGGCATTGCCACTTGTACTTTCTTTTTATGCATTCGAGTAAATTGATTGTCGCTCGTAAAACGCTGCCGGAACTATAAAATGAATGAAAAACGTTGATAAATTTTCCGTTTTTTTTTTCTCATACAGTGATTATTACTAAGCACAAGATTTACATTTTACTGCCTGTGTAAATTATAGATAAAAAATATTGTTCTTTAAATTCTATTTTTATAATTTCCGAATTTCAGCATTTTTTTATAAATTATTATTTTTTTTTATTTAGTGACAGAACATAAGTTATGACGTGGTTACTAGAACTCATTCGGAACCTGTTATTTTTCAGGTCGTCGACATGCAGACTGTTAACGAAATCATATCCATTTTGGAAAAATTCAATATCACAAAAGAGTTGTTGGAGGTAAGATATATTTAAGTTATCTACTTGAAGTGAATAATTAAAAACGAAATATTAACGCCATAGTAGCGCAGTTCGCTGCCCAACTTCGAGATGGTTGCAGGATCAAATGTTACAATCTTGGTTCAAAAGAATAAGGCGATAAAGCCAGGTTCTCAATTGCCATTGAAATGCGAATAGTATACTATTATACTCACGGAGAAAAATACAATACAAGCGTGAAGATAAAGCAAATCAACATTGAAGACTTAAAATATTATTATAAATTAACTATAAATACCAGTTGAGGCCATTGTGGCACAGATTGACTGATAATTCGATTGGTTGTGGATTCGATGCCCTGTCAGGGGAATGATAATATAAAAAAATACCTGTATTTCCCAGCTCTTGTTAGATACAGTGCAGCGTTCAGCTCCACCACTTAACACACAATGTCCCAAATTCTAGCGGAATGTTCAGAACGGAGTGTCTTAATACTAAATTCTCTAGTTACCCTGCTATGTACGGTATGCAGCGTGAAGCTTCAAATAATAAAGTTGAGAACTATATGACTATCCTGTTATACAGGAAAAGGTTCTTGTTAAGAAATAATTTACGTCATACACTTAAGTACAATTGTTACAAAACTGATATTGTTTGGCAGATATTAAATTTGGCATCGGTTTCTTGTACATATTTTGTTTAAAATAACTCAAAGAAAATCTAATTAGTGACGTATTTCTCTTTTCCACTTCTTTTAAAATTTCATTTTGTCTTTGTTTCTTAATGGAATCACTGTAAAGATTTGAACCCCCTACTCTTGCATACAATATAAGTTATTAGTTATGTAAATCAACTTTCTGTAGTTTTATATACTAATTTTATAAAAAGAAAACAAATACTGAAAAGAAAGAATAAAATTGACTATGAACTTTGAATAAAGTTATTTTTAGGATGTAACTTTTTGTGTACCTGGAGTGTTTTAACACTGGGTACTCTTTGCATAACTTGAGTTATGCTGGAGAAGCCTAAAGTTATAGAGAAACAAACGGAAATAAAAAATAAATAAAAATATATGAAAAATGTTAACCTAGCAGAATTTAAACCTGTCCCTCTAGAAATCCGTCCAAACGCTCTAAACTATACACTCTTATATACTTGTTGTAATAACTTTTATGAACAATTGTTCCAGACCACCAGACTTGGCAAGCACGTGAATGAGTTGAGGCGGAAGACCACCGATCCAACGTTGGCGAGGCGCGCCAAGGTGCTGGTGAAGAGGTGGCGCGACCTCGTCATACCCGCGGTCGCCTCGCCTGCTCATACTGGTACTGTAACCACTACTTTAGTGGTATAAATTAATACGGCTACTAATACGAATAATAATTATATAGAATTTTAACAAAATAGAGTAAAATTACATGTAAAATAAAATTATTATAAATGATCATAAACTACCCGCCAGATCTTAACTAAACTAAATTATTGAGACAACATCAAAAGTACTCACTGTCATATAAAAAAAGAATCATCAATTTTGGCTCACTCAGTAACACAAAAAATACAGTAGTGTTGAGAACCTCCTTTATTGAAGTCGCTTGCGATTCCTACTTGGGAAAATGATTATATTCTAATAATTTTCATTGCTTCGCTTTGATAAGATACGCGGCTTTGAGTTCCGCCACTCAACATAGTGTCTAATTCTAATTTATAACAATTGACTAAAACATAAGTAACCCAAAAAAAAAAACAGTCAGTCGGTGAGGATCTCACCATAGTTTTTAGATACAATTAAGTAGTTCTGCTTAAGCATGCTGCAAATGTAATAAATAAAAATAAAAAAAAAAACAAAAGGCACGGCCAAGTATGAGCTATGCGGAGGTAAATATTAAAGCTGTTAATAGGGGGGAACAGTGATTAAAGGGACATTTAGCTAAGCTCGTTGTCTGTGATGCAGTAAACGTGTTGGTACAGGTTCGAATCGGTCTTCAGCAGAACGAGTGGTGCGACGGCTGGGTGGCACCCCCCTCACCTCCCCTGCACTCTCTAGGGTGAGCTTACTTACATATCAATATTTCTGTTAGACGTGAATACATTGATAAGTTGAGTTACATTTGTTGAGGTACATTGTATTTTTGGGATATATAAATGACTAATTAAAAAAAAACAACTAACCTGTTCATAAAAAAAATATAAAAAAAAATATATAGAAAATTATTTAAAAATTAGATATACTAAATTCTTTAAGCGTAAAAATGCTTTGTAAAATATGTATTTTCGAATTATTAAATTATTCACCCCATACGGATTTGTATGTGAGAATTAACTAAGCCATTTGTGGCACAGTTGATATGTGCTTGATTTATGGGCTTAAAAACATCACTTTAGAAGGTTATAATATTTAGAATATGTTTTTTGGTTTAATTAGACAAATTTTTGGATTAAATTTAGGCAACGCAACTTAAAAATTGGTGAAAAATGAAATATTTAGGCCACACAGTGGTTATAATTTCGCAAGGACAAAATACCCTCTTCCTTGTCTCTACTGAAGTTACTGTAAAGGCTACTGGCCTTTACTTCATACCTCACAATAGAAAAAAACAAGTTACCAATAACATTAGTAGAATTTCTTCTAAATATCTAATTATATGCAATACGAGTACATTTATAAAAAAAACCTTTTTATGAATATTCTTTATTAATAATGAATTAATTTGTGTTTACAGCAAGTGGTGAGTCCGGCGGTGCCGAGTCCTCGTCCTCCGTCTAGGCCAGGTTAGAGTTTCGTACCTTTTTATACATATATATATCTTCTTTTTTGCGGAGTTAAGTTTCGCTACTTATCACGCAATGTCACAAATTTGTGATCTATTATATATCGGATAAAGAGTGAAGCATTTTTTTAGTAGCTCATTTTTGTTTCATTTTGCCTTTATTTTTTATTAAAAACTAATTAATTTAAAGATTTGAACCTAGTACATATGCATGTAATATAATTTCTCCATTTCCATAAGACAAAGCGCGACGTTGACTCATAGTTTTGATTTTGGAGCTAAAGAGAAGAAAAGTGTGTTAATAGCACTATGTTCTTTCCCACATTGCAAGATAGTCAGTTACTCTACAATACCCAAAAAGCGTGAAATAATAAATAATGTATAAATATTTATATCGTAGCATGGGGCGGTTACGAGTCGGACTCGCAGGACGTGATCCTAGTGGACGATGAACCCGCGTCGCCCGCGCCTGCGCACACGCCCGCCTTCCCCGCCGCCCCACACAAACCTATCACACCGCGTAAGTACCTCTTATATAGTCTACATTGTATACGTAGCAGCCGTGAATACGTTGATAAGTCGACTTGTATATACAATTTATTACATATTAAAGTGGGGAACGAAATTGTTGAACGAAATGAAACGAAAGTGTCTTAACACTAGCTTCTCAGGTTCCCTCTGCCTGCCCTATGTGCGGGGTAAAATCTAGACATGAACATTAGAAACGTATGAAAAGTATGCATTTTTTGATTTATCATCTTATTAAAGCCGCTGGTTATTTCTATTCATATCTTTATCTAGATTTGTTTGTGTAATTACAAACAAATAAATAAATCATTGAAAAATTTGAATCAACTATAATAGATAAAATTTTACATTTTGTTCACTGTTCTAAATTTTTATATGCACTTCAAAAAACGAAAATTTCAAATATTGCTTTGTATTGTTTTATATATAGATGTATGTAAATAATGTATAATTTTATGGGTTTAGCTGTGAAGAGGGCGCCCTCCCCAGAACCTTTGTACGATGAGAAAAAGGCGAAAAGAGACAAAAAACCTAAAAAGAAAAGGTGAGTGAAACATAGTTTGTGTATACTATAGGAATAGATTGTATATATTTTTTAAAAGTTATTTATTCATATAATATCGATGCAATGTTTTTCAAATTCTTTCGTTGTTAAAATCGACGATCAAACGTAATACTTATTACATTCAAGTTGCTTTTTATTTGTTATATATTTATACCTATATTTTTTATTATATGAATCGAAATTGATTCTTCAAATTATTCGATATATTTATTAAAATCGATTCCTTACCAAAATAGTTGTTAATTGATTTTTTATAAAATCGATATAAAATCCCATGTAAATGATGTTCCAGGCCGGGTCACAGTCGTGCGGGGTCCGGCACGGAGACGACAGGCGGCGAGGCGGCGTCCCCACTCGGGCCCGCGCCCCCGCACGCGCACGCCGCGTGGGGCGCCCGCAACGGCTCCGGGAGGCGCAACGGGTGGCGCAGGGACGCGCCCGACCCCTACGCCGCGCTCGTCCACCGCCTGCCGCCCGCCGGCGCTAAGGTACCACTTCCATGTTAATTATGTAGTGATAAGTAACTTCACGCTGTACCCCGCACATAGCGGGGTAGGCAGAGGGAACCAGAGAACCTAGTGTTAAGACACTCCATTCTCTTTCAACATTTCCGTTCCAAACTTTCCGCCAAATTGAGGCATTGCGTGTTGAGTGGCGGAATTCAACGCCCCGCTTTGCCTTGTTACCAAACCCAAGAAATGAAAATACTAAATTTTACATTTCCTGGAGTGGAAATCGAACCCACAACCTGTCGCGTTTACAGTCGCACGCTTGTGCCTCTGCGCCACGACAGGCGTTGATAATTATAGTGAGGATTAATAACATATAACAACTACGTTTATTCTATATTTTTATTTTTTTTTATTTTCATTTCTGATGAGTGGATTGATTATGTATGCAGTGAAGTATCTCTTTTCTAAGTAAATTTTAAAAGTATTTAATTTTTTTAATATGTATAACGCCACAAATTTATATGACTTGAATTTGGATTGGATATGTTCAAGGATATTAACGAATGTATGATGGAATAATAAAACTGTAATATCAATAAAATACACAAAATTAACAAAAGCCAATAAAATATTACAATAAAATAATAAACTTAAAACTAACCTCAATCGATACAATTGTCAATAGCAAACCCTCATAAACAACCTCACTATAACAACACTCACTCTAAATCAAAAGTCAATAAGTGACAAAGTCAAGCTTGATACTACAAGCATACAATATAATACAATATTATTTTTTAATATGTATACAATAGCTATTGATAATATAGTTCATGTAATAATTCCAGGTGAAGACGACAAAGGAGCTGCTGGAGCAGATCCAGTCTCGCGGCGCGGCGGCCCCCTCGCGCCCCGCCTCCCCGCACTCGCCCGGCTCGCCGCACTCGCCCGACGTCATGCTCATCGAGCCCGACCGTCAGTATTACGACACTATTTATTTGCTAGTAAATAGTTACACGTCCGCGCTAACATTGTAGTGCTCAATTTAAACTTGCAGCTCCCATCACCGTGGACTCACCGTTGAGGAACGGCAACAGCGAGCCCAAACCGATAACGGTCGACGACGACGAGGACGCGAAACCGGCGCCCGAGCCGCTCCCGCCGCTAGAGGAGGAGCGCCCGCGCGCGGACTGCACGTGCGGGGAGGAGGAGGACCCCGCCTGCCCCGCCGCCGCGCGCGCCGCCCTGCGCCCCCTGCACGTGCGCGCGCTGCACCACGCGCTGCTGCCCGGCGTCAACGGCACGCGCGCGCCGCCCGAGCCGCACCGCTACGCCGTGCGCGCGCCCGCCCGCCCCGACCGCCCCGACCTGTTCGCGAGCGTCGTGCCGCTCTACAAGTACTCCGACTACGCCGACGACTACTGCGTCAAGAACCTCGCGCGCGTGCCGCTCTGCCCGCACCTGCCCTGG